>VYXF01008660.1:213122-259516 GCA_013397295.1 Polioptila caerulea
GGTCCGCGGAGCCGAGCGCAGCCCGGCCGTGCCCATGGCCGGCCGCGGGCCCGAGCAGAGCTACATCCGCACCGTGCTGGGCCAGCAGATCCTGGGCGAGCTGGACAGCTCCAGCCTGGCGCTGCCCTCTGAGGACCGGCTCAAGCTCTCGGGAGACCGCGCCGGGGAGGAGAAGGCGCTGCGGATCCACCGGCAGGTCCAGCAGACGCTGGCCAGGAAGAGCCGGGGCTCGCTGTACAATGGTGAGTGCCCGCCCCGCGATGCTCTCCGGCGGCGGCGGCGGGAGCTCGGGAAGGGACCCGGGACGCGGCTCCGGGATGGGACCCAGCTGGCCCCGTGTCCGCGGCTTCCCGGGCCTGGGACGTGCGGACGGCTCGGGCAGAAAATCGGGGCTCTGTCGCCTCCTCTTTTACTCTTTTCCCACCGCCGCTAGTCAGAAGTTTCTCCCTCCCAACCTCCTCCGCAGCTCGGGGCGTGGCGGGGCCGCTCCAGGCTCTCCGCTGCCCGAGAGGGGAACCGAGCCGAAATTCTCCTTATCCAGCAGCCGCTCCATGTGCTTGTTTAAATGCCTTGAGCTTTACCCACTGCTCCGGTTTGCGAAGTAAAATGGGAAGAACCGTAGGAAAAGTTTTGCCTTGTTTAACCGTGAAATTTAAAAAACAAACAAACAAAAAACCCACCAACAACTAAAAGTTTGGAAAAAGTAACTCTAGGAAAGGCATGAACGGGAAGCACAGAACGATAATGCCAGCAGACATTATTTACCCGGTTCTTTCACATGAGTGATACAAATTGACGTCAATCATCGCTCCCTCGCAAGGTCTCGTAGGCAGAAGGTCAGACCCGTCAGGAAATGTGCGGCCACACCTTGTGCCCCAGGCAGAGCCCGACCACATCAGGCACCCACAGGGTGACTGCCAGGTGCTGAGGGTTAAAGGCAAGGTGCTCGAGGGGTCGAGTCTTAACTACTCATGAAAACTTTATATACCATGAAACTTTAATTTTGTTTTTAAATGGGAGGATTTGACTGACTTGCAGGCTACATGGCCTGCTGCTCCGTTGTTCTTAAAGAAGCTGTCACCTTTCATTTGCTGAAAGCTGTGAGACAAAATTCTTTATAACCATACTTCACTCATCTGTCTTGTCAGGCAGAAGAATATTTTCTTGTTCTTTGTCTGGCCTCTATTTAAAAAAACGGCTCATGGCAAAAATGGACATATTCTGCTTGTAGAAATCTGTTGTACAAATCACATAAATGGGATTGCAGAATGTGCAATGTGCAGAAAAGCATGCAACTCTTCAGCTTGGCTGCTGTCATTTAAATAGGGTTTCTAAATACTTTTAGAGTAGTTTAATTTCTTTTTCTCTCAGCAGAGAGACTGCAAAAAGCTTTTTAAGCAGTAGTTCCTAAATGATACGGTATCATGAACCTGAGCTCAAGTCTCTAAACCATGCATAAAACACTATGAAAACAGAGTTCCCGTGCTCTCAAGTCATCCTGGCTTCTCTGGAATACATTAACAGACCTGATATGTTTGGGGATAGTTATCTTGGTTTGCTTTGTTTTTCAAAAGGTCAAGTATTTGATGCTCTTGCATTTCTAAGACATCAAGGCTTTTAAAATTCAGGCTAAGGGGTGGGAAATGACACGTCTGTAGCATGTCTTGTTCAGGCAAAAAATCAACTTTTCTCCTTTCAAATGTAATTTATGGGCAAGTTGCTGTACAAGTTTTAGTCCCACTGCAAAACTCAGAAAAAAATAATCAAAACTGAAATGTGTTCTGTGAATTTATACATATGAATAATACATGTATATCTGTCTATATCTTAAATATATATATAATATGACTCATAGCCAATCTTGCATTTAAAGTGGTGACTTTCCTGAAAAACATACACACACTTGCATGTGTCCCCATTTACTTTCTATATAGACTTGCTGGAAAATGGACCATGCTTTGAGAAACATCTGATGTGTAGGGAACTTCTACATGCAAAAGCATCCCATTCTGTGAATTATAGCCCTTTCCTGGCTACATTCATCAAGGTTCCTCTATTGTTTGCAGTTGCAGGGGGGGATTACAAAGATTTAGAGGGAGCAGGAGCAGTCTCCTGTGATATAACTGTCCTGTCTGCAGGAGTATTTCAGACTCTGCTCAGCGAGGTACTCAGTGCATACCTAACCACAGTGTTCACATGCATGCCTAAAATTAGCCAAGCATGTAACCACTGGGCATGAAAAATCAGTGGTAGGGAAGGTCTAGCCCAGTGTCATCGATGCACAATAACTTTCTGTGCTGGAAACTTTGAAGATGCAGTTTCTCAGCCAGCATAATTTCTCCTTAGAGTTTCAAGTTAGAGGTGTCTGCTTAGCCTTCAGCACTGCTTTTGTATGGAAAAACTTATTTTTTCCTCCTATCCCCATGCTGTTTGTTGTTTCATGTCTTTTCCCTCCTTTTGGAAGGTGTGTTTCTTTCTCATAATAGAAATTCAGTAATCTTCAGATTTGAGGATTTCACCTGCTGCCAAAGGATTGAAGTTACACATGTCCTTAACTCTTTTCAAGATGTTCTCAAGCATTGTTAACAGCTTTGCAAGCAATTCAACAACAGCTGCAACTTGTCCAGTTTATCCACTGCTGAGCCTTTATAAATTAAAGACTGCGCTGCCCTTAAAAGTTCTGAACAACTAAAGCAGTCATATCAAATTTCTGGATGCTATTTAAGGATGGAAATACAATGGTAGGTAGTTCCACCTTATCCAAGTAAAAGTGGCATTTGGAATCATAGACTTTATTGACTGGTGTTTTGTCCCACGTGCTGTTCTTATCTTACATACATTTTAGGAATCTTTCAAACTTCATTCTGTTTATGAGTCCACTTGCCTCTGGTCTTGTTCTTTTTGGATTTTGATTGCCTTCTTAAGGCATCCTTGTCAGATCCTCTCTGTAAAATTAAGGGCAGAATTGAGTAATGTAGCATACAAAACCAAATGGCCTGATGAACTGCTGCCTGTGCTCTGACTCTTTTTCTAACAAGTTTTATAAACATAGGGTGTTCATAAAAAACCATAAGCAAAAAAATAAAAGCAGAATTCAATCTTGTGTGATTCCCAAATAAACAGCTTCAGATATAAGATAGTGGAAATCAGAGACTTATTTATTCCTCACATTTATTAATTTCTAAAATTCTTAGTATTGTCATGTTACAATTGCTTTTAGGGACTCAGGGCACTTTTCTGTCCTTAGCTTTCTATTTGCAGAACGCTGGCATGTTAACTGTTCCATAATAATTTTCTGTTTCTATCTTTCTGGGATAAGGAAGTGGAAAAAAATATCCGTGTTGACTTTCAATTTTTGTTGATTTTGTTACATTCCTCACCTCTTCTTCCTGAGCCAGAAGAAATCTTTTTCTTAAATTTGAACCCTTGTGTAAATGTCCTAACCAACACAAAATATTAGAAAAACTCCTCTGGAACCTGACATGTGCTGGCAGAGTGATGAAGGAGCACAATCAAAAGGAAGGCTCTTTGATCTTGAGATGAAGGGATTCAGTGATGGTTTGGATATACCATTGTTAAATGTCCTCATCTCAGTCCATCCTGAGTCCAGGAGTGCTGAGGAGCCCCATGGGGGATGTGACCACCCCAGTGCCCTGAGCAGGAGTGGACAATGAGCAGGGGGCACTCGGGGTGTGTGACAGTCCCCAGGCCCTGTTACACTGATGTGTGGACGTACAGCTACAGTGCTGGCTGCACTGAGAGGTTCAAAGCCAAAATCTGGCTTTCGTGGTATCCATTCAAATTCAAAAGTGCTGGAAAAGACTCACAGCAGAGTGTTACCACTGCACATGATTTAGGGGGGATTCAATACACCCAGCTCCTTGGTGGAGATAATCGTCTTTTTCATCAACCAGACAGCTTAGAGATGCCTCTTGTTGTTGTTTTTGTAAGCAAAGCAAACATTGGGTTGGTCTGTCTGCAGCCATAGGCAGTGATGCTGGGGAGAAACTTCCGAGGCCTGGAGGTGTTGGGAGGTGTTGGGCTGGTCACATCCAGGGGAACAAAGGGGCCTTGAGAGGAGCCAGATGGGATTTCTGCTCAGTCATCTGTACAGCCTGCTGCCTCCTGATACTGGAATTATTTTTTCTGGGCTCACAATTTCCTTGTAACTGTTGCAATGTCAGGTGACTTCTGCACAGCTTTTATTTCAGGGTGGAGAAGAGCAGAGGGGTTCAGATTGCCTCCTCCACTGACCACATCCGAAGTGTTCCTCAGCTGGTTTAGTTCATGCTGACAGGGGACAGGGAGCTGATAAGCAGTTCCACTCGCCTGCCCACACATGGGTGTCTGGTGCTGTCTGAGATGCCTGAGTTTTCCAAAATACCCTTCTGGGTTGACAGACACAATGCAGGGCTTGCAGCAAACCCATTTTTTCCTGATTGGCTGCTGGAAATCAAGTGTGGTGTCCTATGGCCTCTCAAATAGTGATTGTCCCCTATGGATGAGCAACTGAATCACATGCTTATTTCCTGAGGAGAGAGTTTTTGTGAGACTTAAAACACTGAGAATCACAGTCAGAAGTATTAGTCCTAACAGTAAATGAGAACATAATATAAATTTAAAAAATAATAAATCATGGCTTTTTAAAATCAAACAACAAAACAGTGCACTGGGTGTGTAAGGTTTTTGCAGTATGGTGAAAATAAACTGAAGGAAGCCTCAAGTTCTGATCAGGTCACCTGTTCTCCCTCTCCTGACTAAAGGCACAGCATTTCAGTTCCCACTTTTTCCTTTACCACACTGACTTTTGGCACAAGTGACCAGCACACAGTAAAAAAAGCATGCCTTTTGTGTCTGCCTAATAAATCTACAGGTAAAAGGCCGGCAAAATAATTTACTGAGGCGATAAGAGCAAGCAAGAGATAACTGCCAAGTGAAATTCCATAGGCTGACATATACTGTGTTTGTCTCTGAAAGAGAAGAATTTTTACTGATGGATCATTTCACAGGGAGACTGAAGGTGAAAAAGGGGGACTGCTTGAAAGATAACTGCATGGTACAATTTTTGATTGTGTTTTTGTTTTGCAAGGTGGAAACTGTTAGATATGCAGTTTATCCTCAACCAGTTAATAGATGGCCTTGTTATTTTTAACTTATCCTCTCTTTTGTAATTTTATTTTTAATAAAGAAAAGCTTAGAGTTACCTAAAATATACAAAAATTACTTGCTGAAAGGGCCTTTGTGCCCTTAGTAGATAACTAAGAATACTTTCTTCCTAAGTATAGTAAATAGGAAAAAAATACCAACTGTAAAGAAACAGAAATTTATGGATATTTACATTTCAAGATTTATTGTACAAAAATCCTTTAATATGCAGCAATGAAGTAAGTGAATCTTTAAAAATCCAGCACTTAGCTGAGATGGACTCTTACTGGGCACCTGAAATAGTACATTGCTACAGGAATACATGGCACAAATTAGACATCCATATAAATTTGTAGATTTGGGATGTTGGTACACGTCTGGGACTTCTTTGCAATATAGGAGAACAATTTCCTCTTGCCTCTTTCTCATGTACTCAGGTAACCCTTGGGCTATGGTAACCTTGTAATGTCAGGAAGGAATTATTACAATCCAAATCATGAGTTTGACCAAGCTGCACCATTCCACTCTCATGACACAAAGTTACTGTGAATGTGTCCTAACAAATCACCTCATACATGTTTAAATCTGCCAAAATGAGAGAATTGGAAAAGTATGATTATACAAGCAAAATAACTATAATAGTCTGAAATTGTATTGTATTGTATTTTGCTATGTTATGGGATACACAGATTTGGTCTTCAGTAGTTTGGGCAAGTCAGTGATTGGTTTTTTAGATTTCTTTTCTGTAGCATCTCAGGTAATATTTGCTATTGTGAAAATTGATGGCCATTTAACTTCTTTATTAACCACGGTTACCTGTTCAGCCTAGCAGGCCCATTTATGGCTGATCTGAGGTCTTGCTTTTAAATTCTATTTCACCTCTTTAAACCTGTGTTAATTATATTCCTATATGCAGATTCTCATAGTAACATGAGAATCTCATAAATAATTATTTCATTAATATCTGCTGCTTTTAAAAGTTTCATTAACAGAAGCACCCACTCTTTGAAAATGCATTCTATTAGTAAAAAAAAAAAAAAAAGGAACATCCTGAAGGTTTTGTTGGCCTGTTTGGGGTTTTAATGGAAGAAAAAAATCATAATGCACTGCTCTCTTTTCAGAGCTGAGTCGTGGAAAAAAAGAATCAGAGCAGATAAACTGTGGATCTTTGACGTTATTTGTAGGACTAGTGAACCTTTCAGGTGCAGATGTGAAGTGTCACTGGGCAACCCAACTTTACAGCACCAGGAGCCCTGGAGTTTGTTGGCAGACTCTTGGTGCTGTTTGGGTGGAGCACTGAGATCAGTGAAGCATTATTTGCTCCAACACATTGTCATTAAATTAGCACCCGAGGGAGAGGAAACAGCAGCAGTAGCGGTAGACAGCTGTGAAATAAAGAGTCTACACTCTGTGTGTGCTGTTTGTTTACAGCTGTAAATGGTGAAATCTGCATCTCTAGGGTGCTCAGAAACAGATACAGACATCAGCCCGTGTTTCTCAGCTCCAGTCTACAGCTGCAATATTTTCATCTCTTGACTACCTTGCATGTCACAGTCAGCCAGTGTAAACCATGCATTTATATATTTGCATGTACATTCAAAGTGGTTACGGTGAAAAATAAGTGTTCTTAGTTCAGTGATACTGTTTCTCAGTGCTTTATCAGCTTATTATCTGGGATATTTAAAATAACAGCTTGCTCTGCTAAAAACATTTTTAGCAGCTGCACAAGTCACTTGGACTCCTAAAAGCTAAATATAGCTCTGAAGTAAAGTATATGGGGAATTGAAAAAAATGATTTCTATCCTCAGGAAAATGCAAATATCCCTCCATCATTTCCCTGTTCAATTTTCAGCTTGTATAGATGTCAGTGCTGACCTTTTGCCAGTACTGTGTATCACCCTCTATAACAATGCCATGTTTTGGTAAGCTCTTACTAATACTGGTCTTTGGTTCCAGGCAGCCTGCACCGTGCATCCAGTGTACCAGAGCATGTCTACAACATGGGGATCACTGAGACTGATTTTGCACCAAGGTCTCCCTACAGTTTCTCATATTACCAGGCAAACCAGGTGAGGAAAGGAAGACAATGAGTAGAAATTTATGTAGTATCACACACATAGTTTATTCATGCTGTTGCCACAGATAATAGCATTTAGGTGGTGTTACAAGGTTTGTTTGCTTGTTTGTTTTCTTCTTAAGACTTGATTTTTATAAAATTAGGGTTTTACGGTGAAATCTCTTAATGTTCTCCCTTCCTTCCAAAGACTTCAGAGCCCCGTTTTAAATTCAAGTCAGTCATACAGATGGGGTGTTTGCAGTCCTGTTGGGTTTGTGAGGATTGACATCAGGGTAGAAAATGAAAAATCATATTTACACTCCAGTAAGCAAAGGCTGTGACAAGTCAGATCTTCATCCCTCCCACCAGACAGCAGCTCAGTCAACACATCTGTACCTCGGGGTGGCCAGAGGCCATGCAGCCCAGGCAAACAGAATTAAGCATCCAAAACCAAAGGAAAATAGATTGCTTTAGTTTCACAAATACTTTAGTTTTCACAAGGTAGAGCGGTTCCTTATAATTTAAAATCCTGTTGTAACTTGTTTTATCATTACAAGAATTCCAGCAGTACAGTCCTTGCAATACAATGGTGTTTCTAAACCATCTAATTATAAATTCTCTTATTATTTTGATCAGCTTTTTCTGGGGTCATGGCCTGAGTGCTAATATAAATAATTGGTTTTCTGCAAGGTTTTTGACACAGCTCATAACTGGTTTTGAACCTATTTGAAGGAGCAACTGGGAAATCAACACAGCTCAATAGCAAACCTCCTACATGATCAATTTAGTAAACTGAAAGCATTTTGGCTTGAGAACAGAAACATTTATTTGGTAATAACTGTGTATAAAGGGGGCAATTCTTTCCTAATTTTAGATTACTCAAGAATGCCTTTTTGCCATTAAAAGAAATAGCCCAGCTTTTGAACAGCCAGTGAAGCAGCTCTGGCTCTGTATAGGGAGAGACAGAAGCATTGACCTAAACACATTTCCCTCTCTGTCCTCCCATCCTCTATTCTCACCTGTCCTGCAGTCCATGATATTTGAACTGAATCCATTCCTTCCAGAAGAGAGTAGCAAAAGGAAAACTGGAGGTGACATAGAAATCACAAGAAAATAATACAGTTTGCCAGGCAGCAGGTGGGGAGAAAAAAGTGTAAAAGCTGGGGAAAGCCACAAGGTCTAGTACTTCATAAAAACATTAATTATCCCCAAACAACAGATAAAGATATCCCTGCATAACTTCTGTAGAATAAACAGATATATCCAATGATCTTTGCCTGAGCCTGCTAGTTTCTATAACCTTTACTCCTTTTGTGAGCCAGCTATCACCCTCAGGATCTCAACAGTGAAATCAAGGGAATTCAGTCTGGCATCTATCTGCTAAGCACTGTTTCTTCAATTAAAAGCTTGTGTAAACTTCTCAGTTTACCTTAAAAAATGCCTTTAATATTTCTAAACTTTAACACATCATGGAAATGGGAAATATGGGGCTTCCTTTTATGGTTCCATGCCCCTATGCCCACTGATTTTTTAAAAAATTGGTCCATGACTCCTCTATTTCAAGGCCAGATAGTGTCTCAAGTTGATTTAGTTCTGGAAGGTTTTGAAAGAAGTATGCAGTCCAATATAGAGTACAAGAAAAAAGTGTAAGAATCAAGAGGGCTCAAACAGTACCTAGAAGTAAGAATCTTGAAGATACATTCTACAAAGCAAGGTTGACAGCGCTGGATTTGTTTGGTTTAGAAAAGTGAAAATTTTAAAGCAAGATGATGATCCATTACAGTCTGTCCCCATTAGGTATAGGAAGAAAAAATAATATAGAAAAAAATAATGCAACTGTAGAATTAGAGAAGTCATTGAGACGGTAAAATGGTCATTTTAATTTTCTTGGAATGCTATACCATCTCCTTAATTTTTAAGAGGCAAACAGGGAAGGGCCTATCCCTTTTTACTAGATCCTACCACAAATGAACGCGAGTGCTAAATAGCTTTATATTAATAAGGTTATTATCAATATGCAGACACTTCAGTATAATATTTTTTATATCTGATTGATTAATTTTCTTCTGTCTATTAGAAAGACTTGAATTTAGTTTTAGTAGCAGATGTTGGTGTTAATCCCCAAGGAGTTTCAACTGAAGAATTTCCGTTAATAAATCTGGTCATTACCTGGCATAATTGATTATACAACTATTTTGAGTTCATGACAGAACACTGGATGCTTAGACTTTGTCTCCTCATGTTTAGACTGCACTTCTCCCTGCCTTGTAGAGGGAGGTACAAAGAAGTGTGGCAAAATCCCATTTAATGCACAACTTTGGCAATGTTCACATATTTTATATTTGTGGTTCTGAGAGCAGACTGTAGAATTTTTGTCTTTACTTTGTTTGGGTTGGTTTCTTTGCTGCTAATCCTAACTGCTGTGACCTTACTGTGGCTCCTGTTGTTTCGTGCCCCCTGGAGCAGGTGGCCTCCCCATCCTCTTACACAAATGGCTGGGGGACAAGGATTGCTTACAGGACGATGGAAGAGAGAGCTCAAAGGCAGCCTCTGAAGAGACTGGAGGTTTCGCCCCAGCGAAATCCGGAAAGATTGGCGTACACATCCAACGATTTTCACTACGATGGAGGGATTCCAGCTGGCTTCTCCACGAGGTACGGAGACAGCCTGAGATGCAGTGGCACTGTGCCGCCGAGGTACGCCCGCTCCGAGATCGTCGGTTACAGCCTCCGCGACTCCGTGCACAGGGGACGCTCCTTCAAGAGACAATCCCGAGTGGGGGCTGTCAGTGATGCTGTCCTTGATGGTGTCTACCCCAGCCCCGCCGTCCCTCGGTACCACCAGCCCGGCAACAGCCGCAGCATGACCAACCTGCTGGAGAAGGAAAACTTCCTGGCCTCGGAGAGCGCCATGGGCCAAGTGAGGTCCCCGACTGCGTCCCGTCTGTCTCAGAACAGGCAATCCGTGAGGTCCAGCTTCTACCAAACTGCCTTCAGAAACACACAGAGCAGGAGGGAAATTTCCCAGACAGCCTCAGTAGCCAGTGGCACTGCAGAAGTGGATGGGAAGAGGATGCCAGTGACGGCTGCTGTGGCAGCAGCAGGGAGAAATGGTTTCCTGCAGAGCGAGCAAGTGACCCTCAATGGATCTCAGCTCGGGTAAGCACAGCAGGACCTGCTGGGGCTCTGGGCTGGCTCAGCTGGCAGGAACCTGTTTGTCAGAAAGCAAACTCATAGCTTGGGGTTCAGCAGCCAGCACCATGTAGGAAATACCAGGGCAGAGGAGGCATAAAGTAGATTGGCTTTTAAAAATCCACATCCAGTGCAATGGAGGAAAGGGGAGAGAAAATGTATGTGTATGTACAGTGCAGGGTCTACACCTCCTGCTGAAGTTTGGGATCCCATTTTGCCAAGAGTTAATTTAATCAGGAGACAGGTAGTCACTGAGTAATTTACAAGCTAAATCACAATACACAAAATTGTATTGGCAAATTTTGGGCTCTCAAGAGCCCATAAGATATCAACACTGGTTCTCATGAGAACAGGTCAGAAATCTATCAGTGGAGCAGCTTTTGGCAGATTGACAATTTCCAGTTAAAAATCTTTCATTATTTCAAGGACACATCTTCATTTTTATAAAGTTAAGTAAAACATGAGCAGAAATTTCTCTTAGCTCTGTAGCACCATCCATCCCTAAAACAAATACACACTGCTCTGAATCCCAAGACCCCAGAGCTTCTAACTACATGAGATCCCACATGCTCTAGGGAGGTACCTTAATTTGAAACTCTGTTAGCTCCATGCCATTAAGTCCCAAATCTGCCCCCAGACTACGTGAAAGTTTTTTAAAATACTGGAAAAGGTTGTTCAGGTTTTTTCCCAAAATTAATTCCCCCACCAAAAACTCCTTGCCAGAGAAGATTTTAACATGTTTAAAATCTGTTCTATTTTCAAAAGAGAAATTTTATTACAAGCTGTACAAGCATCAACCAAAGTATTTTAATAGCTGCAGGTGTAAAAAGCAGTCTTGAATCAGTATGCAAGTGGCTTGATTGTGACCATGTTAACTCAGATGGAAGATTTGTGATCTATTGGAAGTCTTTATAACAGCATAATTCCTGAAGTGCCAGTTTTTATGTTCAGCATTTGCAGGGAGTTTTCTCAGTTCAAGAAGTTTGTAGACACTCTCAGTTTTCTTGTTATTTCTCATTCTCTTATTTTAAGGTTGCATTTATCTGACATATTGCTACCTTACTTGTTGCTCCCTTAGTAATTTAAAGGGGGAAAGAAAAGCTTGATTTTGGAGTAATTTAATTTTTCCAGAAACCTGTACCTTTTTTTATGCAGGTCACAATTTAAGTCCTTACGAGTGAATTAAGAGAATGTAAAATAGTAGTGTAAGGTTAAAGAGAAGTAGTGGACCAGTTGTGTACAGGATTTGACACATATTTAAAAACATTTTCAAACTTCCTGTAAAAGAATTAGCTCATGCTATGAAAGCAAAGTAGAAAAAATCAGAGTACAGAGATGCTATCTCTATATTTTCTGGTGAAGTGAATCAATTAAGAGCATCCTTATGATTAAGAGCTTAGAAGATAGAGACATTCAACCTGAGGTGTTTGAGAAATGGCTGCTTGCAGAATCTGACCTCTAAATGTGCTAAGAGCTGCCACAAAATGATTATGTATGTATTTGTCTCAGAACTGGTGTATTTTGGCAATTAAAGTGAAGTCAGAATCTGTCAAATCATTGTTTTGTTTAGCAACTTTTGCCTGGCTGACCATTTGTTTGGTGTCACTTCATGTGCCAGACAGCCACAGAGTGAATTAAGTTTGCCTGTAAATACTTTGAGGGTGGGAATGTAATCTTTGCATCAAATTCTATTTTGACAAGAGTTAGGGTGCTGCAGCTTTGTGAATGCCATTGAGGGTCAGAGATGATATTGCATCCCTCACTGCTGCCAGATAGAACGTTAGGGAATGTTATTTTTATCCAATGGAGAGCCATCCAAGTATGGCAGTGCACAATGAGACAAATCCTCTGCCCCTGCTGCATGAACTGCATGACTGGGGAGCTGCTGTCAGTCTCAGGGCACAGCTGCACCCCCAGCACCTCGAAATGCTCTGCCTGCCTGTCCATGTGTCCCTCTCAGCCTGGCAGTGGCTCCTGATGGACTCTTAATCCTCTGGGCCACCCTTGGCATCCTGAGGTTGAGTTCCCACATAAATCCTCTGGTGTGCCCTGGGGGATTGGCTCATGCCTTGACCTTGGGAAGCCCGTGGTTATGGTCCTCTTCAGCTGCTGGCCAGTGAAATGGCACAATTTGGTACTTCAGAGATGTCTGCTGCTCACAGAAGGTGACTGAATTTGGTCAAAACACTCCAAAATTATTGCTGTGTCCAACAGGTAGACGTGGTCATGTTTGCAGGTTTATAACATGGTCTCAAAACCTTTGCTGATTTAAGAAATGTAACTAAAACCAAAGTTTGAAAAGCCTGTTTTTCAGTTCCATTACAGAGTAAAAAGAAGAAATATGATCTGGCTAATTTTCCATATTCCACTTTTTGGACCATTGTTAATTGTTTTTCAGTATTTTTGCTTAGTTTAAAGAAAAAGATTTAAAGTTTCAACTTTAGTTAATATATTTCCCAGGTACTCATTTTAATGTAAAAGGCAATTGGGTTAAAATGTCTAACTACAGATTCATTTACTGACATGATTATCAAGTGAATCATTCTGATTCTGGTAGCTCTGCAGTAGGGAGTTATTGCCAATTACTGCTTGTTTTACTGTGGGTCACAGACTGCTCTCTCATCCCTTTCTGGCCAGTGGAACATCTGGATTTAAAAAAAAAAAAACAAAGAATGCTTACATTCTTGTCAACTTTTCTCTCTCCCTTTTTTTATCTGGGTGCAGTGTATTTGAAACCAAATGTAAATAAAAAGCCTGGGGAGCATAACCACCTGTCCCAGAGCTAATGCACCTGATTGTTCCATTAATTGTTTTATGTTCCATTTACCAGGGAAAAAAAATGTGTTTGGTGACCTCTCGTTCCATTTTTTTTATATAGTTGTCTAACACAATCATCATTTAAGCAAACATGCTGGAAGTTGGAAGGGAAGTGGTGGCACATATTTTTGATACTCTCTACATAAGCTCTCTATCACAGGATCTCTACATACTCAGTTTAATGAGTGGTATTCTTATTTTTTCCCACCTGAAAAAGGGCTTTGCACCTCTATTCAAACAAGAACAATTTTCTTTTTTAAAAAAGGAGGTTCTAAATCCTGCACAGATGTGGTCTGGGAACTCAAACACTGATGAAAGGCATAAGGACAAATGTAAAAAAACAATCATCACACAGTTTAGGAAAACATCAAGGTATCTTCAAGGCCAGTAATAGTCACTCTGACATGGTTATGGCCTTCTTTTGATCCTCACCCACTTCTTCATCCCTCCTTTCACTTTCTTCACTCATCCACTGGATGGAAACATTTATAGAAACCTCCACTGATATTTCCAATTTGTTATTATAACTTAAAGCATGACTTGCTTTCTCCATAACCACACTTCTGTTTATGACTTTCTCCTCCCCCCAAGTATCAGTATCTCTTGAAGCCATTACAATATTTTCTGCTACTGGAAAGGAAAGAAAAAAATCTCTAAGAAAAGATAGAGTTACAGGAAAAACACAAAAATCCTTGTTTTACATGACTGATATTTTTTCTGCAGTCTTTCTTCACTAGATCTCTCTGTCTGTGCTTTAAAGGAGCCCAGAAGTGGAGATGACACTGGAGCGTGCAGTGAGCATACTGAAGAGTGAAAATACACAGTCCACCCCCAGGATCCTTGCTGCAGTGACTTTCATACAGCATGAGTGCTTCCAAAAAGCAGATGCCAGGAGAAAAGTAAGTAATTATTTTTTTTTTTGCCAGTCACAATCAGGTGGAGAAAATAAGATTCTGTACTTCATGGCACTGTGTGCCAGCATGAAAACAAAGAAGGCAGTCCAAGTAACCTTAGTGGATACTGATTTAGGTATTTCCCCTAAAATGCATTTATGTGTTTTGCTGCAGATTCTTTTGAACCCACTCAGTGTACACCCACTCAGTTTGCTCTTTTTCAGGCCAAACAAACTCAATTCTTTCAGCCTTTATAAATCATGGATTCTGAACATTTTGTCAATACAGTTGCTCCCGTCTCTCATTTTTGACTTGCTTGCAGAAATATCCCAAAAAAGAAAATTCTGGGTACAGTGCAAACTTATCCAAGCTTCAGGGTTTGTTAGGACTGCACAAATATGTTAAAAAAGCACATGGATTAGCAAAAATGTTAAGAGCTCACTGGAACTGTGCACATGCATTGTTTAGATTAACAAAAGTTTCTTACAAGAAACTTAAGTCTCTTAAAAGTTTTTCAAAAGGGTATATTAAAAATATTCTCTTCTTCCTTTTCTTTAAATGCCACTACTGAACACAAATATGTCTCTCCTGCTGAACAGTTCTGTACTTTAAAGTTTAAGGTGATCATTTATTTTAACCATTAAAAAACATTATTACAACCACCTTTGGTTTGTGATATGCTCAGTAATCCCAGCCTTACCTCCACAATCATGTGCATGGTGTCCAGTTCAGTGACAGCCAAACATCTCTCAGTCCTTTTGACTTGCTTTATGGTATGTCAGAGTCAGTTTTGGGAGAAAATAGCAGTGTAGGTGGCAACCTTAACTTCAAACTGAAGACAGAGCTTCAGAATTGAGTGTTTGAAAGTGGGTTATTATACAGACCTGTCTCAGGCAGCTTCCCAGAAAAAGGAGTGGCTGAGTAGTGTTCAGATTGGAGCAGTCAGCCTGAAGCCACTTTTTATTTTCCTGTATATCCCACATTTCCTATAATGAGCTTTTCTGTTTGGTGCCTGTCAGATTTGTTCACGTTGTCATCATCTTGTGTCCCCTTTTCAGCCTTTCAGCCTGCATTCTTGGCTATTGTTCCTGATATTTGAGAGTTTGTGGGTCTAGTGGTTTTTCTGTTTCTATGTATCTACCAATGAAAATTTAGAAGGACCAGTCAACAGCTGTTGTAAATTCTCAGCAAATTATGTTGAAATAGCACTCCTTTTACAAGAGCTATAAATGCCTTAAAATTTCTGACAGAAAGTCTGCATAAATATTTTAAAAACCCAAACAACTACAGTATTGGTGTCAAAAGGGCTGATCTACTGCAATAAAATGAGTTGATGTGCCTTCAGGATGCTCTGTGCACCACTGCCCTCACAATATCTATTCCTGTATTCCATTCTGCTGCCATTCAGGTGATTGCTGAGTGATTGCAGGGGGAATCAGGTCAGCAGAGCAGGATAAAGAAACTGTGCCTTTGGTACAGGTGGGTCAGAGCAGAGGCTGCCAGGCTGTGTAGTTCACTCCATGCAGGACAAAAGGCTTTGTCACATTCCATTTCTCCGTGTTGCCAACACCCGACGGTTGTATTGAATTCTTTTTATCTTTAAACTCTGGACTGTTTAAGAGGCTTGTATCAGATTTCTGAGTCTTTCATGTGCTGTTGATTCTGCACAAGGGTGAGTTTGTCCACAAAACCATATGGCATTTTGAGATGCTGGAGGAGATGGTTGGCAATTGTACATTAATGTACAATTGCCACAGCAAATTCATTCCTGAGTCAGCTCGGGCTTGCTTGTGTCATATCACAGTTCATGATATGGGATTCCTCATTTACCACAACAAACTGTTTGTTTCCATACAGCTACTGTAAAATTACATCTTTCAAATTCTTCATTCATTTGGCACCAAAACTTCGTTTTCTGAAGATTTAAACACTGAAAAGTAGTCTTTGCTAACTGTGGGTAATTCAGTAGATAGCTGGCTAACAGTGGTTATGCTCTACATTTTGATGCTTACTTTAACCAATTTTCCTGTGTGTGGCACAGTTAAGAAGTATTAAGTATAATGTATTGGGGCTTAATACACTTGTAATACATGCATTGGGAAGAACAGTCTTTTCATCAGGCTGGTTGCTGAAAAAAACCAACCAACCAATAAATGTTCCAGAATTAAATCTCAAATATTCATTTCACCAACATGGAAGCTAAAAAGCAGAGTGATTAAATGTCTTGTCAGAGAGTACAAATCTGTGGCAAAGCTGGAAGAGATTTAGTATCATTCTCTGATATTAATTATGAGAACATGTTACCTCCCTAGTTGTGGATTTTAAGTATTAGTCATACAAAAGCCCAGAAGTTAATAATCATGTCCAAATGATTAATGATCAGTGCTTCAAGTCTCTCAAAAAGGAGCAAATGAAAGGCATCCCTACAATTATTTAAATGTTTGCTGGGGCAGGGAAAGTGTGGAGTTTGTCATTTACAGCATCTGACTGTTCTCTGCTGTGTTTTGTTTTCCTCACAGGTTTTCTCACTTGGTGGTATCCCCAGACTTTTACAGCTCCTTGAGGTTCAGAATGAGGACATTCAGCGGGCAGCTTGTGGTGCTCTGAGAAACTTGGTGTTCGAGGACAATGACAACAAACTGGAAGTGTCAGAGCAGAAAGGGATCCCACTCCTGCTCCGCCTGCTCCGGCACTCCAGGGATATAGAGACTAAGAAGCAAATCACAGGTAGTGTTTCCTCTGCAGTCAAGCATGAAGTGCTTTAAGTAGTGCAAAAGCTTTCAGGGAGAGGTACATGATTGTTTGCTTAGGCCATGTTTAGTGACTAAATACAAAAACATTGTCACCTACTCTCTAAGCAATTCCCGTGGGGTAAAATTCCAAGGTCCTTACTCAAGACAAGTCTTTCAGTCAATAACAAGAGATTAGGAACTGCAACTTTCCCTCTTAAAGCTTGAAATTATGTGAGTCTGCTTGCAGGAAGCCTTAAGTCCTTGACATTCCAGAAAAGAAAGTCAGGCTCCCTAGGGGTGCCTGGGACCATAATTAATGCCTGCAGCTCAGCCTTCATTTTTTGATTCTCTGCTGACAGTGCCTACTGGAAGTTCCTTGTTGAAGACTGTCACCCAGAACTGTCATGTGCCATGGACACAAAGTGGTTGTTCTATTTCCCACCAGCCCCACTGCCCCAGATTCCTACTTCATCCCTACAGTCCCATGTGTCCATAGTGTGTCTCTTGGAATTCCACTGCTTGTGACCTACATTCTTTCTAATTAACATGCAAGGGAAGAGCAGGCTTATATTTTATAAATGGAAAACATGAATAAATGAATGGGGATTTATTTCATGTGGTCTTTAAAGACACCAGGAGCAGAATCTTTTTAGAGAAGAGTGCATGAAAAGATACTGAAGTTGCCAAGCAGCCCTGTCCTGAAGCAAAGACATCTCGAGACCTTCTGTAATTCTGCATTCTTTTAAGTATTTGGAATACTCTGCTCCCTAAGCTGGAGAACAAAGCTTTGTATTGTTGGCTCTTTTTTAGCTCAGTTGTGCAGCTCTGCAACATTAAAATGTTTTAAAGTTTTTCACACTCAGTTGCAGAATTGGGTCACATAGTAGTTTACTGTACAGTGCCTTAACTCTCAGTGCTGTTACAGACCAGTGAGGGAAGCAGTGAAAATGGTGGGAGAGTAGCCAGAAAGCCAATGTTCTTTCCATGCTAGCAGTCTCATAATTTTGGACAAAAATGTTAACTCTGCCTTATAACTCACATGTATATTGTGAATATTAATGTCTTCCCCTTCACCAATGTGGAAATGGATAAAGGGACATCTTTCAGCAATTACTGCTGTCACTGAATGTGAATATTTACTCACAAAACAAAGAAGACACCAGAATATATTTATGCCAAGCAGAATGATGTAGCTTGTGTAAAGCAAAATATTATTATGTGCTTTCATGCCTACCAGCTGCAAAGGACAGCTTTAAAAATACACCAAGAGAGAAGTATTTCTTGCTTTGTTCAAGACCAAATGTGCAGCCAGGAGGAAATGCACTGGGTACCGTATTGAAAATGCCACTAAGGCATTTGACTAAGCTTGAACAATTCTCCCAGCTCCCTAGCAAGCTGCAAGGAGCCTACAAGAGCAAAGGGCAGCCTGGATGAATGAATTTCACCTCTTATATTGCCTTTGACTTCATACAGGACTAGTGGAATATTATATCCTTGCATGCAATCTCTCTGAAGTGTGAACTTCCAGGAAAAGATTAATGTGAAAGATTTGGTCTTCCACCAGTCAGCACCAGAGGTCCATTTGTCTTTCCACATCGTACACATCACTTGCCTACTTTGACTGTAAATTAGGGACTTCCAAATGTATGGCATCAAATTCAGATAAATGTCTTTCCCCATAAGAGATTAGTAAAATCATCTTGGTACCTGATAACACCTCATTGAACTGTAGTGAAAGACTCCTGGCCAAGGATTGAAAGCATGCAGTATTAATTAATAAAGATATTTAAGCTCAGGAGAGGGAAGCTTTTTGTTTCTACTGCTCTGTAGGAAACATGGTACCGAAGCACTCCACTTGACAAAAGCATATGAAGATAAGGAAGTTTCAGAGAGAAGGAAGGTAAAACTCTGAGACAGAAGTTTTCTGATACTGCACTTCATTATCTGTCAGAAATATAGTACTTGTGCTCATGAGATAAGTAAATCTCAGCCTTAGAAGCTTATCTTTAAAGGTCACTGGTTTATTAGGACCATCAGTGTTAATACAAACATTGGCCTAACATTAACCCATACTTTATCATTGAATACTTTGATGGCCTGTATTTTCTTCAAGACCCAGGCTTAGGAATACAGACTGAGCCCAGTCATGCACTGTGCCTTGTATTGTGCTGTGAAAAGACTGAGAGCAGCCAAAGTGTGTGGAGATAAATGCTGATTACAGCACGTGCTGTGACTGCCTCACAGTCTGTGAACACACAAAACCCACCAAACCAGGGCCCCCACCAAAGCAGCTTTGTGCTGATGGCAGGGATTTGAAGGCTGCCCTGGATCAGTCTGCCTGATGCCCCCATGCAGAAAAGAGCTGCTCAGTTTCTCTGCTATTTCTGTGCTCATATGATCTCTTCACAGGGGGAATCAGACCTGCCCAAGATCACTGAATTTGACTGAGTTTGCTAGCTTCACAAAAGCATTGATACAGATAAAGTAAACAGAGGCTTTGTCCTTTCTTTGGCATACAAGCTGCTTAGAAATCTCTTAATAAAGGAGTGAGGTTTCTCCTAAGTTGTAGGAGAGGATGCCATTTGGAGACAGCACAGGACCTAAGACAGGATTTTATTGTATTTGGAGAGCACACTGAGGAACAGAAAATAAAATGGCTGTGGCATGAAAGAACCAAAAGATTTTTGCTTTTGAGGGTAAGCCAGATGAGCTTCCAGGGAGTAGCTAACCTCCTGATCTTGTTATCATGCAGCACAAATAAAAGAAATGAAAGAAAATTTTTCCTGCGGGGAAGATTACAGCACAAGCAGAATTGTCATTAAAAGAAATGTAAATTTAAAAGCAGACCCCACCCATTTTTCCAAACAACCATCTAAGGGAAAACTATGCTCCTAAGAATATAGCATAGGTGCAAGGAAACAATCCACTCCTAAAGATATTTTCTAATGTGCACAAATTCATCCACACCCAGAATACCACTGAGAGAATCCTTCTGAGCCCAGAAAAGGTAGGGGTTTTGTAGGAAAATTTACAGTGAGAGCAATATCTCCAATTGTCTTCTGACAATTCTAAGTATCTGCCTGTAATTCCAAATGTATTTGTTCTTTTTAAAGGATATTCTACCCTTGTGCCATTCCTTGCGTTTGTGCCCTTCTGTCTTAACCTGCTTTGCTTACCAATGCCCTTTGGACTGCTTGTCTGATTTCCTGTAAGCCTTACCTATCCCTCAGAAAAGTACATTCTTCCTTTTATCTCCTGATTGAGAGGCTGGAGAGCCGATCCCAGAAGAAGGAATGGGCTGCTTCTAGCTGGCTTTTGTTTTGATTTTACGGTCGCTCACAATACCCGAAATTAAAATCAAAGTGTAAGGAGATACAAAAGGAACATTTTTTAATTGTTGTTGTTGTTGTGAGCTGATGAAAGGAACATTCACTAATACTTTGCCAGTGTGTGGAGGAGGTCTGTGAAACTTAGTGCAGCAAGCTGGAGGAACAATGAATGCCTTTGTAGTGAAAAGCAGAAATACGTGTCGTTTCCCAAGGGAAGAGTACTTTAAAAAGAATTGCTGTCTGTTGAAATAGAACATAAAGGAACTTGATAAATTCTACAAGATTATATTTGAAATTTGTTTTGGAGATTGTGAACAGACAAGGTTTGTAGCATTACTTAATGATTTCTTTAGTGACTAATGTCTGGACAGTAGCAGCCAACCAGTGTTAAAAGCCTCCCCTCTTATGAGAAATTTTGATCTCAAGTGTTAGAGAAACTCAGTAATGGGCATCTCCTGTCTTCCAGCAGATTTCCTGTAAACTCTCTGCACCTCCCATCTATCCCTTTTGTGAGTTTGTTTTCCCTTAACTTGTGCTGCTTTGGTAACAGAGAGGGTGATTGCAGCCAATGGACAATGCAGAGCCATGGAAAACTGCACTTCTTGGCTGGGCATTAGACTGACTACATAGAGATTTTACTTGATTCACATGGATAACTGTGCTCCCTTTTTAGCCCTGTTTGCATGTCCCTGGATCAGGGCTGGTGAACATTTACCAATCCCTTCTGCTTCTCTTCAGATTATCAGTGCCAGGCAGGCTCTTCCCTCATTAATATCAAGGGGTATGAGATTAAGTCTTTCAAAATGCAGAGGAGTCTTTTTGCATCTGATTTTATTGTGGATATTACAGGTTTGTTGTGGAATCTGTCCTCCAATGACCAGCTGAAGCACCTGTTGGTTAGAGAAGCCCTGCAGACACTGACTGAGGCTGTCCTCATCCCCTACTCAGGCTGGCCAGACAGAGATTACCCAAAATCAAGTGTTCTCCCCGACCCTGATATCTTCTACAACGCCACAGGATGCCTGAGGTGAGCGCTCCATCTACAACTACCCAAAGCAATAGTGATGACAGAACAGGCCTGCACAATTCTTACTGGATAAATACACAGAGGCCATCTCAAGCCACAGTCACTTCTCATGCAAAAATAGTTGACTCTGAAAGGGGACATGGTACCTGCAAGCACATTAAAATCTTCTGTTTCCAGCTGCTACCAAAGATGCTTATTTGAACACATTATAATCTGTGCCTAAACTGATTAGAAAGTGATTCAACTTAAATTAGGGAAAAGCCATTTTTTAAACCAGACTAAGCCCTGTCCAGCCTTTTGCAAAAGTTTGAGCAAGTTGCAGCCATGGAGTGGAGGAATAGATTAATGGTTGTGTATTTAGTGCTGCAGTCTGCTAAGAGACTCGTGGACACAGTAGCAGTTACTGTAGACAAACACCAAAGGCCTCAGTGAACACACCCCCAAATGGCTGAAGTATAAAAATCACATCTTCAATAAAAACACCTTTAACAGTCCATAAAGTGGAGGCCCTCTGTGAGTTCAAAGTCATTGCACCTTAAGTAAGTTTACACATTTAAAAGTGCACAAAAGGACACCATTTGCACTGACTAAGGAGTAATGTACAACTGCCAAGGCGTGACCTGAGGTTTAAACTCCTTCTCGTAGAGTACAAGGAATTAAGTTTGGAATTTGGAGGCTGGAAAGCTGCCCATTTTGCCTCACACATCCCTGCTATGCTGCCTTGTCCTACAGCAGAGTGGTTGGATGTGTGCTGGTTTTTCCTCTGCAAACAGCTCTGTATCTGACTCGTGTGGTTTCCAAAGACAAATGAACTGTAAGCTCAACAAAATAGTATACAAAAAAGTGTACAAAATACTCAACAATAATGCACCTTTTTCTGCAGGAACTCCTGTCAGCCCACTAGCTACTAATTAAATTCATCTCTAAGTAATAATTAACTTTTATTTACTCTGATGACTCAAAAACAAATACAAAGAAACATTACCCACCCCTAATAAAACCTCTCTCACTAAAGCTTAGTGCTGTTGTCTAGGAAATGGAGGAGGTTGTCTTTTTTCATATGAATTAGCCCAAGCTGCATTTGTGCAGAAACCAGTCTGGCTGCTCCTCTCTTGGTGTTTGGACTGTGGAACTGTCTCTTCCCTATGAGGCAGCCGATGGGGGCACAGATCATTCTCAGGTTAGCTTGGTGCTGCTTTTCCTGAGCTTGTTTCAGCAGATTGACACACCTTGTTATGTGACAAATAAGGTATAACCATACCTGAGTTCTTTGAAATAGGAGTACATTCCTGGGTTAACCTTACTCTGGACACAAAGTCAGTGCTTGGGGCTTCTCCAGAGTTGCTGTGAGCTCTCCAGGCTTAATTAAAAGTCTCTAAAACTGCCCTTATGTAGGTGCTTAAGGATACATTACCTGTTTTAAAAATATGATGTCCATGTTCTAGTCCTTCTCATTTTAAAGAGCTTCAACACTGAAAATTAGAAATATAAAAAGAAGGGCTTGACAATTCCCAAGTAAAGATGATCTGCAGGATTGCCACATACTTTCTAGCACAGAATAGTTTTTAATTAGGCTTACCTATTTGTGCAGGCTGAGATTTTTAAGATTAATCAGTTTGCATCTCTTGTCTGGAAGTTGACCCAGATTAGGTCACTAGAAGTATTCCTTCCTTATGTATTAATAACTAAAAATCTCTGCATCAATAAAAAGAAGAGCACACCATGGAGTAATAAAAGTGTGCACTGAGGGAATGATGTTACTTATGAATATGTTTAAAGAGTCTACTTATTTGCCAGAATATAAACCTGTAATTAGTCTTCCCTTTTGTAATGCTAACATGTTTGTTGGGCATGTTGATAAAGTCTATAGCCTGCAGCTTCTATTAGAGGGTAAAAATAGTTCTTTGAAGTGCAACACATTATGCAAGGTACTGTTCTTAGTTACAGGAGAATGCCAGAACTTTTCAAAAATTTCCATACAACTCCTGACTGAAAGGCACAACCACAGCCCAAACCAAGTCCAGCATCTGGTGGGGGGCATATGCACTGCACCACACCATTACCAAATTATAAATTGAAGCTTCCTTCATCCTCTTTAAGAAAACAGCAGCAGGAGAAGTGAATCAACATCTAGCAGATAATATTGCAGGTACATCCAAGCACTGGAATGAGTGTATGACCAGACCAGTCCCCAGTTATTGCCAGAAGTATTGTGGGGTCCTGAATGGGTGTCTGCAGTCACTGATAAGGAAATCTGACGTTAGAGGGATTTGTTAATCCCATTCTCTGGGTCTGTATTTTGTCTTAAAACCCTGTGAGAAGCAAAGCTTTACAGAAACCACAGGTCACAAATTTTATGTCATAAAAAGAAGCTGTGTACACCATGGAATTCTGCACTGGCAGTTAAAATAAGTAATAGTGTAGTTTAGTTGTGAAATATGATAAAAAGCACTCCGCCTGGACCACAGAGTAAGCCAAATCAACAGACTTCACTGGTTGCCTGACAATATGCTGAACAAGTAAAATTGGTGTATTAAGCTGTCTAGAGGGGTGTTACAGACATTTGTAGACAAGTGCTGTAGGATTTTAAAGGTGAAGTCACTTTTTCTTGGCCTGAAAGTCCTACACACAAAAGTTCTGCTTCCAGTTCCAATACAAAGGATAAAAACTTTCAAGATATTTCCCCATACTCCTCTGAGTCTGAAAGGATAAGATCCTAGCAGCATGCAGAATGCATGGTTTTGAATATTATTTATATACAGAAGTGATCCTCTGGCATGACTTTTCCTCTGAAAGGAAGGCTTAGTGAAAGGCTCTTTGTCTCACACCTTGAAAGCTGATAATGAACTGATTCCATTTACATCTTAAAATACCTTTTCCCACAACTTCTGTGATGCTGAACTTTCCCAGATTTATACACAGTTATCACATTTCCCCCTGTACAACATTTAAGTGCTGAGGCTGCTGTACTTCACTGCAGAGCCTTCCTTTTACCTGCCCTGTAACTGAAGCATCCTGTGCCCCCATGCATTCGAGTTTTTCAAAACTTTTTAGACAACCATTTCCAGGATGGTCAGCTAACCTCTCTCTTCTCACCCAGTAAAATAAAAACCATCCTTCCTTTTTCATTATTATTTTTCACAGTTCGTCTGTCCCAGCTTCTGTCTGAGCTTCTTGTGAATTGCACAGTAACCCACAAGGACAGTGGAAAGCTGTATTTGGAGGAAATTGTATCATTTCACTTCGGCCCAGGAGGCTGCATAAACATCTGCTTCCATTTACTCTGGAGAGAAGTGAAGCCAAAGCTCTCCCCATGTGTTGAAAAGCTCAGACTCCTAATGGCAGCTCCTAAGAGAGAATGTAAAACAAATGACTGATGATAATAAGTCTTTGAACCAAGGCCTCTTGCATAGCATTGCCATTCCTTTAAGTTTATTTCCATCCATTCTTATCTCCTCTTGCCTCCTCTTCAGTTTATCTGCTCCCCCAATTCCTGAAAGGAATTTTGTTACTTCCAACAAGCAGCCTCAAGCCTGTCACATCTAGATACTGAATAGATCCCAGATACCTTTCCCTCCTTGGTGAATTCTTGAACTGTGCAAGGCATGAAGGGAATAGAATTTCACAAAATGTTGTCTGGTAATTGAATTAAATTCACAAGACCAGTTTTAGCAGAATGAGTCCCAGGAGCAAAATCCTTCTTCTTATCAGTTACGTGGAGCATTCAGAGCAGTTCAGGAACTTTCTCTAACAGTCAGTGTGTGACTCAGTGTTGGCTTAGAGGGAGTATCCCTTTCATTTGGTGCCATTTATCAGCTAATTGAACATTTATCACCATCATTCTGTTTCTTTCAGAGTCACACTTGGTTTTACTGCGTCGAATTTCTTTGTATTTACCTCACAACTCTGGATCAAAATAATATTTCCCAACAGGAAATCAGCTTATCATGCCACAGGGCTGTGGGCAAAGAGCTGTTTTGATTACAGATTTAGTTGCACCATGCATGAGTGCAGGAGGGGACAGAAGCAGCAAAGATGAGATAAATGAGGCATGTAGACAGACATGGCACATCCACACCAGCAAAGGGCACAGCTTGTCACCAGGATTGCCACAGCTAAGCATGCCAGAAGTCAGGGATTTTTCATAGGTAGGTGCTGTCAAATTGTAAACTCTGAGTCATTTAGAGGAGAGCATCCCCACAAGCAGCAATCTCCCTAAGGCTGCCTTCTCCTCAGTTGCAAGCACTGAGCATTTCAGGGCCTCCTGGAACCCCACTCCAATAAAGGCCAGCTCCCCAGCTCAGAGGTTGGCATTTCAGTTGTCAGGAACCTCCTATCTTAGGAAGCCAAGATGAAATCAGTTTTGAAGATCTCTAAGCAAAATGTCTCCATTGTTTCAAAATATATATATATATATATTTAAATTTACATTTCTTTGACACTTTTCAGAATTTATTTTTTTTTAAATCAATTAATAGTATTTTTATCTCCTGGAATTTCTTAAGTTTTAATGAGCAAACAAATTTAAGCTGTCAGCTGAGGTTTTGCCTGAAATGCCCTTCTCTGACCCTGGCTACAACAGTGTTTGGATGAGTGGGAGAGCAGGAGCTCTTCTCTTCCCAGTCCACACTAAGGAAACGAGGAAAGGTGGAGAAAGGCATAACCATGTGTGTACAGGGTGCAAAAGGACACACACTGATTTCTGTCTCTGGATGAGCATCAACTCCTAATGAAACAGAGCCCAGTAATTAATTTCCCTTGCAGAACAGGACACTGCCCCTAATTCAGGCTCTCCTCTTCCTCCTGAGCTATAAAAGCTCTTTACTCTGTCCATGCTGACAGGCAGGCCAGGGCATGGGCTCTCTTTGCACAAGCAGGATCTGTTGTAAAAAGCTGAGGGGATTTTAGAATATGTACTGGGACAAAACAAAACACTGCATCAGCTGAAGTGTCTTTGGCAAGGGAAATTCCACACTTATCTTTAACAGTATTTTTAGTCTGTGCACCCCAGAAACTATTTTTGGTATGCACCAGGAGGGCTGTAACATGTACACTTCTGTCAGCGTTAACATAGGAAAGGGTGACATGCCTTGAATGTGCCATATACAGGTAAAATTAAATTCCAAAGGGATTTCTATAGTAGGCCATGTTGTGGGATCTGAATATTGATTCTGTGATATATAATTCCATGAGAGAATAAATGAACTCATAAATAGAGCCATCGTTAACATCATGACCTAAAGTAAAATTGTAATTACAGTGCTTAGTATTTAACCTGAATATGAACTTCCCAGAGGAAAAAAAATAGTAGAAGTGAAATGACCGTATAAAATGCTACATTCATTTTACAGTCATAAGCCACAGGAAAGTTTAAACCTTACTTGCTTTGTCATTAATAAAATTGTAAACATTATAATTTTTAGTGGGCAAGTAAGCATGTAAAATAAGCAACCTGAAACTATCTAAAGGAACATGTCCCTCTGTGTTTTGATGGATGCAGAAGATTGGGTTATATTTAATGTTATTTCAAAGAAGTTTTAATGTGCAGTCTTTTGTCCAGCAGAGCTGCAGGAGAGGAAAAAAAAGGCCTGGATTTATAATTCCAGAGTTCCATAAGTCAGACTTTGTTGAGTAGTAAAAATAATTATAACCCAAAAGCATAAGTGTTGTTTCTTCCATGGAAAGCAGTAGTTTGTTTAGAGCCAAGCAGCTTCAAGCAGTAAGTGTGTGTTTTTTCAAGAGTTTTTAAATCAGTTTTGTAATTCATTTATAAGTTGTATTTGGCTTACTACAAAGCACAGCAAATGTTACTTGAAAGCCAGGCAAGAAGTGGGTCCTTGCATGTGAATGTAGAGATGCTGCTGAAACTCTCAGCTCATGTGCCTTTTGATGGGTCATCTGAGACCAAGAACCAGCTCAGTGTAAGAAAATTAATTCTTTGGACATCTGTGTGCATGGAAATTTTTACAGGTATCTCTCATCTGATATTGTCACCATTCTAAATATTAAAATTGTAACTGAAAATGGAAGAGTGAGAAAAAGTCCAAGGGTTTTTTTTTTGACTGCTTAAAATGGATTCACTCAACTTTGAGATTAAAATTTGAGTCAGGTCTTACCTTATCCATCCAAACACTGTGGTTCCTTTCCCTGGAATATCTGTTTTTGTCTGGGAGTGAAAGTTTTATCAAGAAGAGGCTCAGATTGTCTTACACCTCTGAAGAAAAGAAGCAGTCAACCTGAACTTCAGTATCTTTGAGATTTAGCTGGAAAAGTTTGTCAGAGTAGCACAAGAAAATACCTTTGCCTAAATCTCTTCTCCCCAACACATTCTTTCCTGCACAGAAACATGAGCTCTGCTGGCCCAGAAGGAAGGAAGAAGATGAGAGAATGTGAGGGCTTGATTGATTCTCTTGTGTATTACATCCAAGGAGCTATTGCAGACCATGAGCCCAATGACAAGGTACTCTTTGAGATGAAAAGTGTTTTCCTAGGGGAAATTGCCAAGTGAACATTCTTCTGTTGTTTAGAAACCAATGTTCAGAAACAGCTGTGATGTAATTGCAGAACTTACTTCCAGGGTTTTTAAATCTGCCACCAAAGGTGAAAGTCCAGTAAGAAGCTTTTTGAAGTATTTTTATCCTGCAATCTAAAAGAATAGTATAATTTAGCACTGGGAAAACACTTTCAGAATCTCTAGAGACAAAGGTAGAAACTTCTGTCTGTTTTTTGGTGGTTTTTTTTAAAGTGAGATAAAATCACAGCTTTCAGAAATGCTGAAACACAAAAAAGTCAGATGTTGCCTTTTTGGTTGTCTCAGCTAGAAACTTAAAAAATTAATCTGGTTACTCTCCTATATATTTAATGCTACATACCCCTTGGGAAATGAAGAACCTAAATCCCTTTGGATGGCAGTGTGATTAAGGAGCTTGCACCATTTAGAATATAAGTAATTTTCCTAGGTTTTTTTAGGGAAAAAAAAAAAAAGCTGTTCTTTTTTCCCTTGCTGCCTAAGCCAGTAACTACAAGGACATGGACACTTCCAGATGCCAGTTTCTCTCACTCTTCCTCCCACCACTGAATGCAGGTGAACCCTGAACACAGGCTCTTGGAGTCGAGGCTTGTCTTTCAGCTGGGTGAAGTTGGGTGAGAAGAGCAGCTGTCACTTGAGCTGCAGCCTGTGAGGCACTTCTGGTGGGCCTGCTATAACTTGTGCTGTGTAGTGGTAATTACTGCACAACCATAGCTCTTTTGTAGGATTAGATACTTGAGCTTCCCCATCTCCCTGTATCCAGTGCCATTAGCTTCAGGGGGAATCCAGCACATTACACATGTGCCAGTAGCTCCCTGCTGCATTTTGTCTTAAAACCACTCATTCCTTTTTGACTTTCAAAAAGGGAGGAACTGGTAATAAAGCTATTTGCCACTAGACTCATCACTCAGAAAACATGGACCTGACCTTAGCCACGTTCAGGAAGGAATGTCTTATTTTAAAACCATTCTAGCACAGAAAATGCTTCCTCCTTGGGGAAGATAAAAAGCTTTCCTCTTGCTGATGCTATAGTGAGGTGTGTCCATGCTCATCTTTACTCCTAAGCCCTTAAACATTTCTTGGCACCCTTCTGGCCTGTGTCAAGCAACACTAGCCCAAACAATTCCCAGGCACAGTTCAGGAATGATAATGTCCCAGCCCCGTTTCCAACAGGCGCGCACCCCACTCCGAGAGCAGCCCTGGGTGCCAGCTGGCCTCTGTGCTCAGGAACATCCCAGGGCATGTTCCATTTACCAGTGTAAAGGCAGTCTGGTGCCTCACTGGCATGAAGCCTGGCTCTTCTGTGAGGAATTAGAAACTCTGCAGTTACTGAAGATCCAAAAATGAAATCTCTTCCCGTGTCTATACGTGTCCCTTCAACACATGCCAAAGTTTTAATTCCTATTCTTTTGTTATTTTAGGCCACAGAGAACTGTGTGTGCATTCTTCACAATCTTTCCTACCAGCTAGAGATAGAGCTCCCTGAGAGCTATGCCCAGAGCATATATGTGCAAAGAAGAAATATTTCTAACAATGATAAAACACCAGGCTGTTTTGGAACACGGAGCAGAAAAGTAAAAGAGGTAAAGTACATAATTAGTTACATCTCATTTGGTTAATAACTTGTAGCAACCTCTGGAGAATAAGGCTGTAATCTAATTAACAGTCTGTTATTGATATATCTGGTAGGGTGACACTTCCTTGCCCCCAAAATGCAAATTTATTGATAGTGCTTCTTGACACCAATTTTCTCATTTAGCTACTGCTGATGACAATGACATAGCAAATGTTTTCTTAATTGAGGAATACTCCACTGGATGAATTGGCCACTATCATTAAATACTGAAATTTTGCACATTTTTATTTGAGTTCAGAAGCTGACAGTCTCCAAATAACCTGCTCATAGAGAGTTACAAAATGGCTAGTTCAGCTTGTGATGCATTTAGCTCTACAGGTCACTGTTTTTCTAAAGGCTTGGTCTGTTTATGTTTAGAAGCAGCAGGACACCCCACTACCTGAGGAAAAGAGCAATCCCAAAGGTGTTGAATCGCTCTGGCATTCTACTCTGATTAGGATATACCTCTCCTTAATAGCAAAGAGTACCAGAAACTACACCCAGGAAGCATCCCTGGGAGCTCTTCAGAACCTCACAGCTGGCACTGGGCCCGTAAGTCAGCTTTTTTCCTTTTCATTTAGTTCTTGATGTGAATGTGTGGAGTTCAGGGCTGCAGTGCCGTCAAATAACCACTGACAAGTCACTGGCTCACTGACATGGTGAAGGAAAATGAAGAACATTGAAGGGAAAGTCATAACCAGCAGCGCAGCTTTTCCTTGCTTGGCAGACAATGGGGTCTGCTTCTTCTCCCTCTGTGTACATCTCTGTGTGTGGAGTTTGCTAATTCATTACACAATGAGGGATGAGCAGATGTGAAAAGCACTAAAAAAGTCATTCTGTGGAGGGAGGAGGTCTGTTACATCACCTTCCTTTCCTGTTGCAACTCACGTGTAGCTCTGGCTTAAAACTATTTCCAATCTGCTTAAGCTGGTGCAGAGAACTGGCTGTGTGTGGCTTTTTCTGAGGCTCTGCATTCGTGGCAATGACCCAGAGCTGCCTTTCCACAGATGCCCTTCGCAGTGGCCAGGACTGTTGTCCAAAAGGCAAACGGCCTCCCGGGCATCCGAGCGATGCTGCACGTCAGCCACCCCGCCGTGAGGAGGACGGCGGTCTCACTGCTCAGGAACCTGTCCCGAAACACCTCCCTGCAGAACGACATAGGTGAGCAAAGACTGACAGCTTGCTCTGCTCTCTTCACGTTCCTGCTCTGAAAAAAAGAATAGCATTAAAAAAATCCCTTGATCTGTGAGTTTAGGAGATTTGTCACCGGGCGCTTGCAGTCACCGCACAGGGCTTCAAATAAAGTTTCTTCTAAACAGTTTTCACTCTATTGGATGTTCCTCTTCGGATACTTCCATTGGTGTTGCTGTCAAAAATATCTAATTGAAGTAAAGGCCACACAGATTTGGAGAGGGAGTTTTTCTTCTGCCTAAAATAGGGTAAAGGAAGGTGAGTACTGAGTTCTGTGCTGCCACAGCTGCATAATGCTTTGCAAGAAATCACAGAACATCTCGAATTCTTCTAGCAAAGATCAGACTCTCTTTTATTAGACACAGAGCTTTAGAAGTTTGCAACCCACACAGTTTTCCTGCAAAATTTTTCTGAGAATGATTGTTATATGATGGTATAGAAAAAATAGTTCATCCTTTTAAAATTATCTCATTTCTAAATAAAAGCCATTTCCGTTCAGAATATTCTCATTTCGATTTATTGTGTATTTAAGAGTTTTTCCTATTGACAGGATAAAATGTATTCATACAATTTTTGTCCTTTTTTGTGTTCCCATCAAGGGGGAAGAGGGAAATTCCAGGTATACAGATGGCTCATGGGGCAGATTAACCTCCAGAATCCTGCAGAACAGTCTCCTGGGCCTTGTTTGATCCTTAGAGAACATTCCCTATTAATGAAAATATTATAACATGTTGTTGGGCTGATTTCAAAGGGATAATCCATACGGTGTTAACAATTAGAGGTGGTGAATCCCCCTGATAGAGAAGAAATTAAAATGATAAGAAGTTGGGATTTCATCAGGAAAAAATAATTTATGGGAGTGTGGGAAAGAATATGAGAGTGTGTGACAGAATAGCACAAAGCTTTGGGGACAGGAGCTTCATCTTGCACATTCACAGCTGTTTCCTTGCTTTAGCCATGATAGAGAGGACTGGGGGAATTTCAGGCAAACCTTTACTCTATCAAAAGATGTTCTTTTTGATTGACTGAAAGCATGTGTGAATTCAGGTCAAATTCATAAAAGAAAAACTTCGGCCAAAGGAAAACATTTGAGAGGGCACACTGTTTTCTAGATTGTAAGGGTCTAAATTTATCAAGCAAAATGAACCTACATTCATCCAAATTTATTGAGCAAAATGAACCTCCATATCAAATGGAGATCAATTTAATATAAAACATGTCCAGTGTAGTGTGGATGCAGCTTCACCTGGACCGTGGGGATGTAATGCAGGCAGGAAGCCGTGAGTGTGTGGTGGGAGCACACAGCTCCCTGGTGAGGGAGAGTGGGAGGAATAAGGTAAATCAGCACCTGTTAGTCATGGAATTGCTCACCTCTCCTCCCACCTGCAGCCAGAGAAGTCCTGCCCGATTTGGTGTCAGTCCTGCCCGAGTGTGTGCCAGGGTGTGAGGTCTCCTGTGAAACCACAGCGTCCGTCTGCTACACCCTGTTCAACCTGACCCAGAGCAGCTCACACAACGCCCGCCTGCTCCTCAGCGCCCAGGGCCTGCCCAAGGTCATTGCCATCAGCATGAACGACAGGTAAGGGCCTCACAAGCCTCACTCTTTCCCCAGGCAAAAAAGAAACTGCAGCCTCTGCCACTGGGGGAGGAAAAACGTCTCATCTCAAGGCACAGGACGGCACAAACAAGTGATGGGAATAGAATTGCACTGATTGGGAAATACAGAAAGATCTCTTCCAGCAACTCTCCCATCCATAGCTAAATTCACCAGGTTCCAGCACTTTAAGTAACTCCCCAGAAGACAATGGCACAACATTATCTGTATTCTGACAGATGTGTAGTGACTGATCAACAGATCTCATCTGTACCCAAAATGTCTTTCCTGTTCATTGCAACACTGCCCTGATAAAACTTTAGCAATAAAGTGCAGGGATTCATTTTACAGAACTTAGAGTTCAAAATTATATATTGGCATTTTAGAGAACAGATTCAAAATTTAATCGTTCTTTAATATGTAAACACTTGCAATCAATATTTACTCAAAAATAATTAATGCTTTATAAATACGAATACTTATTCCATTTGCCTTGCTCTCTGTTTGCAAAATGAAAGAGGAAATCAATCTCAGTAAAGGAGGCCTCATGAGGCCCTGAACAGTTTAAATCCTGTCTAACTAACCAGAGACTTTACCTACTGAAAAGATTTTTTCAAATACTTGTGCTGAGGGTATTTTCCTCAGCTGAAAATGCACAATATGATAGCTGCTCTAAGATGCAGGCTACAGAGCTCTTGATTTCTCCCTAAATTTGAAGAATGAGTGAAGCAGGGAGGCATGTTCATTTGTTTCAGTAATAAGGACAGCCTGAAACATGCTACAATACCTAAAGGGTGGCAAACCAGCACTTAGGAGTAAAGAGAGATAAAACAAATGCTACAAGGTTATGTTTGTTGAAATCTGCACATGCACTGTGATAATGATGTGGGAATTCAAATATCAATGTTTAATTCTGTCATTCTTTTTGCAAAATGGCAGCAATATGTTCAGCAAAGCCAGCAGGGCTGCTTCAGTCCTCCTCTACTCCCTGTGGTCGCACACCGATCTCCACAGTGCTTACAAAAAGGTAAGCACAAAGGAAAATAATCTTTCAGATTATTCTTTCAGATCTAGAACTCTTTCATTTGTCCTCTGGGGCCCTTAGCACTCCTGTACACTTAAGAATCCGCCTATGATAGGATTCAAGTGGTCCCTGACTTTGGTTTTCTTATTTTCTTGTACATAAGCCTGTATAAAGTAATGCATGGCCTTAATTTTTATTCATCTGTGTTCATGTTCTCTGTGGTTTTATATCCGCTGGCAAAGCTTATGAAAAGTGTTGCTGCTGCCTGCCAGGAGTGTCAGGTGGTGAGAAGGGATGCAGAGTAGGTGACCATCCACACTGGCTGAACCAGCCTGGCACAGAGGAACCATGGTGCCAGCAAAAACAAAGGCAGGGCAAGGCAGCTTCCTGCTTTCCAGCCAGAGCAGTTTTATTCTCCTTGTAGTTTGCACAGCCTGGTAGCACAGGTGTCAGTTTGGTCAGACAAAACCTAGGGCCTGGGAAAGGTGTTGGCAAACATTTACTGCCATAGTCAGATCAAACAAAATACGACCAGCATGAGTCTGCCACAAACCAGTTTGGGTTTTTTGAAGCTCTGTGCCTGCTTTTCCAACACACAGCTGAGTTAACTTCCACCTACCTGCCTTCCCCCTGCATTCCAAACTGTTTTCAGTTCTGGTGTGTTTGCTGTTCAGAGTTTGTCACTTCAAATTCCCTATACCCTAAAACTGTTCCAAGTTCTCAAGCAAGCTTCTATTATTCAGCTGTTTCTCTTTGTAGACTTTTTTGGTTGAAATTTGCTCCAAAAAAGTTTCTTAGCATAAACTTTAACAGCTTGCATCACTCAGCAGGTACTGCCCCACAAACCAGAAATCTGTGTTCAAGAAGAAGGCTATTGTACCATAGAAATTCTTAACTAGTTTTTGTTGTCTCTGGTTTTTTTACAACTGCATTCCTGACTTTCCTATACAGCAATATCCCTGAGGGCATTTTATTTTATGAATTTTATGAATTTTATGAATTTTATGAATTTTATGAATTTTATGAATTTACTGGTAGTTAGGAAAATGTGCCTAAAAGACACATTTGTCAGACCTGATTTTCAAAAATGCAGATTATTTGCTCTCCCTATGCAAATCAGCTGCCCTAGAGACACTAGGTATAGCACTGAATACTTCAGAACCATCTAATACCTAGACATTTTTGAAACTTTAGTCTAATAAGCCACAGAAATCACTTGATCAAATAAAACTGATAAAATCCTGAGTCATTTTGGCATTGCCCTGTGTTCTTTGTTCTGACAGGGTTAATCTCAGCGAGGTTAATCTCAGCTATTAGTCACCTAAAGGTTAGGAGTCTGTAGAGCTGAGCTAGAAGAACAGGCTCCTGGGACAGTCAGTGGAGAGAGTTCAGCAATTCCAATTATCCTCTAATCTATCTTGGACTAAACAAGCACAGCCTGTTCTGTCTCTGTGACTGCCCAGGACTCTGCCTAGACCTCTACCACGGCTCCTTATTCAGCTTTTAGGCAGCTGGACCCACCCTTCCCTTGCAGAATGAGCACTGAAGATAATGAATTGTTCTGTTTCTTCCACTCCAAAGGCTGACTTTAAGAAGGCAGATTTCATCAACAGCCGGACCACGAGGGCCTATAACTCACTGAAAGATTGAACCAGAGCATAACAGCACAGGAGACAGAGCTCATACAGCAGCTGATGTAACCATCTCCACAGGGCTGGGGTTGCCATCAGGAACCACAAAGCATCTCAGAAAAAACCAGGCTGATTTTCTATAAAGACTTGAGTGGCCAGAGAGTAGCCTTTTTGAGTTTTTAATCCTAATCACCTTGTTGTCACTGTATGTATCAACACAAGAATAACCAAAGATGGATTCTCCAGGATGTCTGAGGTGAAGTTTCATCCAGGTTTACCATTAATCAGAGCTCCAGATGACTGCCTTTGTTCTATGCAGAGGAGTTTGAAATGCTGGTTGGCAGCAAATTCTTTTCAGACTGTTTTATACTAAAAGTTTTCTACAGTGGATAAACATCAAGTTCACTGCTCAGAATTTAGTAGTTTTTCACTCTTTTGTTTCTTCACACAGCTAAATGAGAATCTCCAGACTCTATGAGTATGCACAAGAAGCTGTTTCACTATCTGCATTATAAAAGCACCAAGGAAGTTAAAATTATTATTTTTGTAGTGCTTGTTTTCATGGGCTCACTGGTTCTTAAGCCTCTTTGCTTTGAAATTTCATCAGCAACAGCAGCAAAACTGATTTTACATAGAATCCCTCCTCCTGCCATCCTCTCTCACGTGGCTGTTGCATTCTACAACTGTGTCCAGAAAGGATTCTAACCAGAACCACTAGGTTTAAGGCACTGTGTTTAAGACACTTTGGGCTGAACTTAAGCTCATCATTCTTTGCTAGTTGGTGGAGAAATTATTTGTGGGTGATTCAGTGATTATTTTAAGAAAATTGCAATTTCAAAACAATTCTGTTGATTATATATAATAAAGGGAGTGGAGTCTTGCCTTTATTTTGGAAGTAATAGACACACACAAGAGGCTGGGCTCTGTGCTGATTAAGGAATTCATCTGATCCTGCTTCATATTCTCTTACTCGAAGTGATCATCCTCCCTACAGCAATTACATGCAATGTGATAACTTCAGGACTGTGCCTGCACATGTGGGAATAGATAACAGGAGGGAAAAAAATTCCTGAAGACCTGAAGGCTCAGGTTTTCACGATACGATGCTCAAGATGGGAAAGAAGCACTAAAAAAAACCCCATCTGCTACATCTAATAAGTCAGATTTTTTCTCAAAGAAAAACCCCAGGGGTTAGATTGTCCAATAACCCAGTAGGAAATTCCAATATAAATATTGGGTTATCAGCAGATGTGATCTGGCATTACCCTTCTGAAATCAGGAGAGGTGAGCTACCTTTATGGCAATGGATGTTTTGTCATGTGAATTCACAAGCCCTGCTGCTCCAGCAGAGCCCATCCTGTACCCTCACAGCTGAAGGAGATGCAAAATCCTTGGAGCAGGGCCCTCAGGTCACCAGGCCTCTTCATTTCAACACTCCTGGCTAAAGGTCTGGCTCCTCCCAGAAATTTGGAACCAGCAGGTTGTACCACTGCCCCGGGTCCAAATGTATTTCTGGAGATCTGGGAGCTGAATTCTGCTGGCAGATGCACTCAGTTCCCCAGAAAGTGCCACAGGCACCCACAGAACAGAATGTGCCCCGGGGAGGGAACAAACAAGGCTGCCTTCCCCTCACTGACCCTTTGCAGAGGGCTGTTAGTCCTCCACATTTGCTTTGAATAACTCAAATCCAGCACACTCCAGTAGGAGGTTTTAAAAATACTATTATTTTTTGTAAGATGTCATACTCAAAATACTGCAGGTCCAAAAACAACACGGGGAAAGGGAACTTAGAGCACCACACGTTGAGGGAATTGTTTTTATAACTTTTTCAAATATGATAGAAAACAGACAATTAAAATCCAGCTTTCTCTTCTAACTTATTAACCCAAGTAACTCTGCTTGTGCCATGAAAAAATAAATATCAGGAACCCTGGACAAGTCTCCTTTTACTGCCAAAAAGAAGTGGTAGGCAAAATTAACATAGAAAGAGTAAACCTGAATACAGAGTAGCACAGGAATGAAGAATTGCAGTCTAAAAGATCAAGAAGGGAGCTTTCAGAAATACTCATGCATTTAGTTTTATTAAACTCACATGCTGTTTGAGAAACAAAACAAACAATGGTGCTGGGTACTTTGAAATACATGTGTACCTCTCAGTAAGATGTCCTTAAAAAGGAAATGCAGAGTTTTTGGGTTGTTTCCATTGATGTAGTGATTTGAAAGGTCTTTTTCAACCAAAATGAATGTGTGATAGTGCCCCTTTAAATCAAAGCAGTGTTCAGAAGTCACAAAGAAGTATCTCAGACCTGGCAGCAATGCAAGAAACATGAGACACACCTTATTACAACTGATCTCCTACTTGTATGCAATCAAAAACATTTCAGCAGGGTTCCAAAGAAAACAAAGCAGAGAAATAATAAAGTGCTCTCTCTAATGCAAAAAATCTGTCTTTGGTTTTTTTGTTATTAGTGAACCTACTTGGCTGGGATGCAGCAAATGTATTTTTAAGCCTTAGCCTTTCCTTCAAAAGGGCAAACTCATTTTCAAATTACATCTAGGTATGGAGACTTGGACTTTCCTACAGCAGCACAGTGTTACTGAAGGCAAGCTGTGTAATCACATCAGAGTCCTCCTGCAAATCATTTCTTTGTCTAGTTTTGCTGACCTGTCAAACCACTCAGAATCTGCTGTTTTCACCTCTTTAATTGGTATTTGCCAGTAAACTTCACCATGGGCCACTGGAGATCTCAAAAATAATTAAAATCACCCTCACCATAGTCTTGGACCTGGGGAATAGAACATTCTCACTTGCTCTATGCCTGAGAGGAGATTGGAAACTTTGAATTTAAACATGCTGAGCACTGCCCAGAGAGTTTTTGGCTGAATAAGGAACTTACACCAGGTCCCCTTGTCCTGTGTCTTAACCACAACCCAGTACAACCATCTTTCACAGAATTGTTTTAGTACAAACTCTTAAATAGTACAGATAATTTTGTAGTAAATTACAGACATTGTCAGAGAATTATTAATGCCTTTCCTCATTTCATCCTCCTACCTTATTTTCTACTGTCACTGCTCCTAAACATTAACCTTTTTCTTCTCCCTCCTTTCCTAAATAGAATTAAACTATGTAAAATATTTCATTATATTGTGCATGGGCACACGGTTTGGGTTACTTGTCCTTTTTTTGTGAGGTTTTTCTTTTGAGAAAGAACATGCTATCTGTTGAGCTATTCTTCTGGGCCCATAAAAGAACTTCAGGTGAAAGGAGCTGGCATCATCAAAGGCCACACACAAGACCCCCAGCCATCCCCTGGCTCCTGTCAGCCCAGCAGTCTGTGCTGCAAAGGCAGCCCAAGGAAGCTGAGGGCAGTCAGGCTGCCTGGTTGGTTTTTTGTTTGTTACCGTGCTTAGCCCTCAGGTCCCAGCCTGACAGAAGCATCAACATTTTCCTGCCTTTAGTTTTCAGGGCCAAAAAGCCCAACAGTGTCACTTCACAGCCCTCTTGGGGGATGCTTCATGAGCTAGCCTGATGGGGAGGAGCACATGAATCATGAACAAGCTATGCCAGGTGTTGAGAACTGGTGCTTCCCAAGCTATTCCAGCTCCAGCAGCTGCTCTTCCATTCCTTTGCTTAAACTGCTGCTGATTAAAACCTCAGTTTACATTCCTGACTCATACTCCAGACCCATCCCATGGGGAAGATAACATGACCTTAAAGCATCATCTGAAATGAGACAAAGATCTGCAAACAGAAATTGGACTGCAGGAAATGCATATTTGAGCTCAATGTCACAGCACATCAAGGACAAGCCCTGAAACATCAGATATTGGTGCAACCATGTGAGTTATGCCTAGAATATTGGTTTAGGTGATGCACAAACCATTGGAAACCCAGAAGGGAGTTTTGCTCAAATACATCAAAGACCAAAAGGGCTTTAGTGCAGACATTGTACACAGACCAGGGGTTTGCCTTTCTCTACAGGCTTACTTTGGATATATTAATAGGTTTGCATGTGAAGGGGAAATTAACTATTTTGTCTTATTTCACACGTTCAGAGCTAAAAACATCCTAAAATATGCATTAGAGGCATTCTAGGCTTTGGATCAGAAATTAGAAATGCATCCTTTCTTCAGCTGTGTCTTCCTGTGCTGTACCCAGCGTGACTGTAAATAATTCAAGTTTAGGAACTTAACATTTCATTAACAATGTTCCAGTTATTCAACCAAAGCTCCCGTTCTCTTATTTGTATATTGTTATTCTTAGTCCTCACTCAGACCAGCCTAAACATGCAGAGATACAGAAAAGGGGGAGCAGGCATGTCCTTAGCAGCTACAATTTAGAGCCAGTACTGCAAACACCCCCACGGTATCAGGGGTTTCTGAACAAGCCCATGGCCACAGAAACACAGAGAAACAGGGACACACTGCAAATCCAGTGCTCACCATCAGGCATTTTTTTCCAGTGCTGACCACACATTCCCTCCAAATCTGCACAAGGCCCTCTCTTACCTGTGCCTGTGTTTTGCACGCTCTAATTTGTAATCAGCTTCAGGACTATGAGTCAAACCATCTCCACTCACACCTTGAAAGGAGCTGGGTCCCCAAAATCACCACCCTGCTCTTCTTCCTGGGGTTCAGAAGGGCACCACTACTACCCCAACTGTACTTAAACATCTGGCTCCTCCTGCAGCTTCAGAAAGAGACTTAAGGTCTTCCTCAGTTCTAGAGAAATTTAAAGGCATTTTTTGACCCTCAAAAATACATCCTTACTGTGTTTTCACCAGAAAGGGAAATAGCCATGTCTGAGCCACAGAAAAATAACAGTGGTAGGCCAAGGAGGGTAGTAAAATCTTTCAGAAAGTTCAGAAACTTTCTGAAGCCCACGAAGGTCATAAGAAAATGGGTTCCAGCCAGAATAGCTGTGTTTGGCTTGGAATAACAGCAAAATAAATCAGTAATGTTGTAGTGTCAGTGTTGAACTCTGCCTGAAAGCACACTGTGCCTTAGGATACAAGAGCACACTTGAGTTTTAACTCAAAACTCTGGACATTGGGCTTAGCCCCATTACAAACTGTACATGAGTTTAAACCCTGCACAATTCTTAAAGGCTGGAGCATGTGGGGGAAAAGTGCTCTAAACATTGATACACATAGACTTGAAATACTATTTTTATCATTTTTAAAATGTTTGTTATTTTAAAAGCATATGGACAAAAGAGTTTTTACCTAAAGGGAGGTTGGGATGAGAAACTCAGGTCTGATAATGTACATACATGGTGATAAAAAGGAGAATCTACAAATGAATGTTTGCACCAGCATTGCAGAGAGTTTGTTTTGTTTTGGTGGTACTACTACTCAACCTGAAATTACTTAAAACCTGGAAGTCAAAAACTGGTGCCTTGAACAGCAGTAATACTCTTGCAAAAGCATTATTGCAGAAGATTTGGCACAGTTTAAATGACACAAAAAGATGGAGGGAAGATTGTCTTCTGGTGTGAAAGACTGGAGCAGAGGCCTTTGAAAGAATTCCTCCTGGGTACACAGCATGAATTAGCCATCCTCCAAGGACAGGTTTCCTGATCACATCAGTTATTTTCTGCTGTTTTGAAGAGAGGTGGACAAATTCATCATTACCTCAGAGTTGTAATTAACGTATTGTGAGGGTTATTATGGATAATAAATAGGCCACAATGAATTCTACAGTCGATAATATGCTCACCTACAAAAGAAGAGCTATTAAGTACATCTGAAAGGCATGGAGCTGCGTTTTACAAAGCAACCTTATGTTCTTCAAATCCACAGTAGTGGCTATAGATATAGATTTGTTAAATAGGCACTAAAAAAAGAGAGAAAAAAGCCATTAAAGTCAGCAAAGAGCAGTGAGCTGATTCCCAGCAGGAAAGAAAACCAAGGTAATTGAAGTGCAGCCCTGGACAGAGGTCTCTGATCTCTCACATGTTGATACCAACCACCTCTGGCAGATGCATATTTTGCTCTGTCACTCTTTCTACTCCTGCAGTCAGGCAGTAGGACCTTGGCTAGAATTTTTTTTTTCTCAGTAGGCACAAAGCAAAAATAAAATTAAAAACCAGTGCAACCTCTCAAGCCTGAAAAATATTTTACCACAATTCTATTAAAACATGAAATTCTTGTTCATTGTTCATGATCCTGTGGCTTGGGCAAGAAAACACCCTCCTGACTGCTGCCATCATCACCAAAAGGACAGCAAATAGCCCATAGTTTACTCTGGCTTAGGCTGCTGTCTTTTAAGCAGAGGCACCTTTTTGGAAGGGGACAGTTTAATTTCTACATGCATGCCATTTAATAATTGCTTTTTCAGGGTAAGAAAGAGAAAAAGAAGAGGAGAGTTCCTGTGAAGATCTTGCCAACATTCTTTCTCTTTCTGGGCTGTAAGAATAACTCTCCTCCTAAACTAAGAAAAATATGATTCTTCCCCAGCCTCTTCCAAGACAAATCAATTACTGTTTTTTTGGGATGTCCTGGGTACAATGGGCATGCTGAAATGTCCATGCATGCTATAAAATACAAACTGTTTTTCCTTTGCCTTAGGAGACAACCTCTGAAGGTGGCAAAGTTGACACCAGAAATAATCCAGCAGTCACATCTCTGCTACCACATCAAAATCAGTTCCATCTCCTGTAAATTTAGCAGTGAAATCAGGGGAACATGCTGCTTACCTCCATAAAACCCAAAACCTCAGACACAGGAAATTCACCCCAGGGTTGAAGGAGAGGAAGGTCTCAAAACAAAGGCTGTTTCAAGTATGGCTTAAGGGTTTTCTTGCCAAAGCCAAGTGAGATACATCTGTTTGGGTCCTTCTTCATTCCAACAGTAGCTTTGCTGGTAGAGTGGTGGCTCCCAGGGATACATCAGGAGATTCAGCCTTGCCCACTGAAACTTTGTTCACATGGAAGGTAAGTTCTGAAGGGACAAGAAAGCCCTGGCTAAGGTCTTGTGCTTATTTACTATTCAATATCCCTTAAAGAGCTTTGGTGGGAAGCATCTTCAGTAATATTCCTCCAGTTGTTGGAGTCCTCTATTTGCCCAAAAATACTTCTCAGAAACTGTTCCCTAATGGTTGGTGGAAACAGCCCAGCTCCAGCATTTCTGAATGAACTGGTATTTGATGGTTTATTCAGAAATGCTCATATTTCCTCCTGACAGCAGGTCACTCACCTGCCAATGGCTGTCACCCATGGCTGAACTGGGCAGACTGTTCCCACACTGCATCATTTGCCATCTGCTCCTTCCTGCTATGGCTTTTTCAAACCTGTGTATCCCTGACCCTTGTCATTTGCAGATAAGGAGACAGATAAGCTTTGTCACACCTGTGCTGTGCACTCCTTTGCATTTGTCTGGTTACTGTGTGCACTAGACAGATAAAGCCTGTTTGGAGTATTTTTTGTAAAGTCTGCTGATGTGAGACATCTGTCCCCATAAACAGCTCTTTACTCAAAGGGCCTCTGATGGCGAGGAGGATGATTTGGAGATGAGGAAGACAGATATTTTCTGTGAAAGCTGAGCTTGTAGTTTGGTATCAACAATGATGTGGTAAAACTTCAAGTTGTAAAAAAAATATTAAATCACCACACCTTGGATTTTCAAATTCTGTTGCAAGTGTTAAAAGTTTTCCTTTCTTTTAGCTATAACTCATATTCTTCCCCAGAAATAAACTAGCATAGCATTTAGACTGTTTAAAAATTCTTTATGCTCATTGGACTGTACTTTTTAAGTGCTTGGCAGGGATGCAAAGCAACCTACAAACCCTTCCAACTAAACCCCAGAGATCACAGAACCAAACTTGTTCCAGTAGAGAAAGGTGATAAAGCAAGGGGCAACAGGGCAACAGCACTGTGCTGAGATGTGGGAGATCCAGGTTGGGCATCAGGAGAAAACTTCTTACCAGCACAGTGATGCCATGCTAGAAACAGTTCTCCAGAGAGGTCAGAGATGCTCCAATCCTACCACTTTGGAAGAGCTGGCAAGAAAAAAGCAGCCTGGCAACTCAGTATATCCTACACAGTCTGTGCACAGTGCAAGTGCTTACAGCTCCAGTTGCTCCTCTTTAGTACAATTTCTTTGGGATTTTAAGACTTCTTGTCCTAAAGTGAAACCAGTTTAGGTTTATGAGGGTAGGAAAAAAAAACCTTGAGGTAACTTTAACTGGAGACTGGTAAATACTTTCCCCTTGAAGGCAAACTCATCCCCTGGTTGGGAATTCAAACTCCAAGTGGCCCTGCCATGAAGCAGACAGAGCAACTCTAGCTCCATCTGAGATTGGCATTAACTGGCTTGGGCCAATGACACCAGAACAAGATGTTTGCTTGATCCCTTTCTCATTCTCCAGCACAAAGCCTAGTTTCACAGCAAAGCAGAGAGATTTTTCACAAGTTTTGAATGCTTCTGCTCTTCTGTGTTGTTGCTGTTGTTCTAATCAACCCAACAAAAGGTTCTGCCTCCAAAAAAAGATCATATAACCCATACCTGAAAGGAAAAACACAAGTTTGAGAGAAAAAACAGTTGCTTACAGACTTTCTTGAAGTGGGTCTTAAAATCACCACTCTAAAAGAGCTCCCCCATATCTGTTTTCAGAATCTACTGTACTTTTGCTTGAGCTTTGATTTTCCATAATGGTGACAGCTTCCTTCACCACAGTTTTTACCCTTTTATGCTCTCCTTTCAGTAGAGCTCTCACATTACAGCTGCCACCAGCAGCAAGACCAGGCCAGCTCTGGAAATTCCTTTAATCAGCTCCCTGAGCAGGAGCTCATATGGGAGCCCCACATAAAGCAGCAATCACAGCCCCCCTTAAGAGATAATTTAAGGATGTTGGGTCTTGCCCAGCTGATAAGTGAGCAACCCAGTCAGCTGTGAGAAAGGGCTCAGACACAAGGAGGAAACTTGACCTTGTTTTTCAGCTGTTTCCACCAGCTATAATCCAGATGAATTCAAATCTTGGTCCACCCATGCAAATATTTGCATAATGTGGAACTCATTTTTCTCATTAAAGTTACCGTATTAGTTTTAATGACCATTTTAAGTAGTAAATATTAGAAGTTTTCATTGAAGGCTCCAATTACAGATTCATTTTGGTATATGGGTCTCCATTTTTTTTTTTTTTTCTTTTCTTAAACAGAAACTAAAATTAGGGGTAAAGGGGAGAAGAATAAAAATTTAATGTTTGAAATTTTGGAGCCTCTTTTGTAATGAATATGATAACTTAGAAAGTGGATTTATTCTGCTGTTTTTTTTTTTCAACAGCCTGAGTGAGAGGTTCTAGTTCACCTGGGAACCTACATAAAAACAAGCAATGTGTTAAACTGCCCAGGGAGACTGAGAGCATATTTTTAAACCTATTTAGAACATATTTATAAACCTTGTTCCTACTTAAGTAAGGAGAATGGAGAAAGACCTGGGACACACTAGTGGATAGCAGTTAATGAATGGATAAAGTTTGTACTGTATCTGTCATTTGGTAAATGCTGAACAAAGAGAAAGGAAAAGACATCACAACTTAGGAGGGAAGAGCCCAAAACTGCATGAAAGAACTTCATACTGAAATAATTTACTTGTGCCTCCAAGGCAGAATGCTGCAGCAATCTGCTATTCTAACAGCAGCAATAAAGTTGGAGGTGGTTTGTTCACAAGATAAACCCTGTGCTTCCTCCTTAGTTGATGTAAAATTTAAGGAGCATCTGCTAAAAGCCCCGAGTCTCAGCAACTGTGCTGTATTGACCAGCCTCAGTTGAAGTTCTTTGAAAATACATAAACTAATCAGCAGTAATTACTAACACAGGAGTTAGTCCTGTCCTTACAAACCTGAGATGCAAGCTGCCCTGAGAGCCCAGGCACTGGGGAAGCCAAATTAAGTGATTTAGGAACCATCAAAAGCCTTGTCATAAGAGAAAACTTTAGCCTGGATTCTTCCTTTCAGGATGTTTGAAGCCTTAAGAAGCCCAGTTGCCATCATGAGTTGCATATAAAAATTGGATTTTTTATTCCTAAAGCATGCAAGCACTTTAAGAAAAAGCATATAATGCCATAAAAGTACAGAACTCCCCTTTAATATTGCACGTCTAAGCTTCTGCTTACAAAGTACAAAAGTAAGAGGAAATAGAAGCCTGAACAGTGTTCTTAAACTTCATCCTCAGTATAAATGCTGTGGTTCAGAATGTACTGCAGGAAAAGAACAACAAGTTTTACCTGTTCTTGAGGACTTTACTGGATTCCCACACCCAGAGGTATTCTGTTTATTGTTGCTCACCTGTCAGATCAATGAAAGCCTCTGGGCATCAGTGAAATCTCCTATGAACGAGGTAACCTTCCAAACAAGCAGTTCTCTGACACCAGCTACAAGAGCTGAGTTAACCTCACTTTTTCCATCTCAAACACAAATATCCACCTCAGATCATCTTCCAGGGACAATCCAAGCCACTTCCTCAGCAAAGTATTGATGTGGCAAAGTTTGTTGTTTGTCGTTGTTGTTGATGTTGCTTTGTAACATCATTGTAATGCTTTGAATAATCTTATTGAAAGGACCATTTCTGCACCAAGGGGAAATTTCTGTATTTTCCAGGAGCCCACAAGTCTTGGAAAAATGAAAATGAAATGATGATGTGTAGTAGAACAAAGGTGGCAACCAGCAGATGCACCAAGCACTGGTCTGGCTTGGTTTTGGAAACACTGATCATATATATATATATATAAAAGCATATACATATAAGTATATATATATGTATATACATGTATAATTACATGAATTGAAAGTACCTGTTTCAGATAAAGTGCTTTATTTTGTTGCTTCCTGGTAAATTGCTTTTGATAGCTGTTGAACAAACTTGATGTCAAAAAGCATGAATGTTCTAAACACAACTAGCAGCATTCAGAAGCTTTCAGACTGCAATATGCACAGCAGGTTCACGAGTTGCTTGGGTGTTACTTCACCTTCAAGATCAAATAACCATCAACTTATCAAGATTTTCTTGTCTTTTTTGAGATTTATTGTTTCTGACAGACAAATGTAGATTAAATATATTCAGCAACTCCCACACATATTTATTTTAGGAGCTTCCTCATGCAAATATGATACCTCAGGCATTCTTTTGCCAAGAGAGCTTTCATTTCACCTGGGTTGTTTCTGGAAAGGTGTGGAATCTATTCAAGCACATCAAATTCCAATGTCTCTCTCAATACACCTGTGTATTTGAGTTTATCTCCACCAATTTGTGTGCAAGGGTTATAATAAGAATGTCCTCAAGAATGAGGGGGGGGCGAAAAGCTAAGTATTGAAAGTTAAGAAGGCCCAACAGTAAAATCACATTTTTTTAGTCTGTCCTCTCATGTTTCCAGCAGATGCTCTACACTAGAACAGAGGGAAAGGGTATGATTAAATTAAATTAAATGACAATGGCACTCTAATGTCTATGTCCAGAAGAAGTCACATTATTTTGAAAGTAACTCAGCCTGTGCTGACAACAGCAATTTTTGACCCAGCCCCAGTGCTCACAAAGACTTCATCTGGCTGAAATGCTCAGATGCCCTCAGATACCAGCTGGCAACAGAGTGAAGCTCTAAAAATTAGTGCACCTTTTTTTTTT
>VYXF01008660.1:259545-279798 GCA_013397295.1 Polioptila caerulea
TTTTTCCTTCTCAGAAGTATTAAAACCACACAGGATAATTACAACAGTTCTGCAACCCAGGCAGAACACTGAACCTGCCCGAGCCATTCTCTCACTTGAAAGTGACACACCAACTACAAGTTTCATTTAGCTGGGGGCTTTAATTTCCTACATTTCAACATTCTGCTGAAGCTGTAGCTTTGTTTCCCACTGCACAGGCCCATCCCATGCCAAGAGAGGGCCAGATGCAGAGATAACACTGAGCAGAATTTATTTGGCAGCTCACCCCCACAATCCTGGAAGGAGGATTTAGGTGCCAAGTTGAGACAGAAGCCTCTGCTACATTTTGGCTGTTGCCTTTAAAGCATGTCTGCAGTGCATTTAGGACCACAAAGTGAGGCCCCATGCCAAAAGCTAACAGCAGAAAAGTGAGAAAGCAGCATATTTACAATATTAAATTTAAATGCACTCTGCATGGACAGGAGCAGCAGTGATTGATCTATCAGGTGTCTCTGCAAATTCACGCTGCACCTAAAAGAATACAAATGCAGAAAAGCAACTGTTTCTCCCTCACATTGCAAAGGAGAATTAGAAGGGCAAATAGCTCAGGTAAACTAGAACAGCTGGTTTTTCTAGCCCAGCTTAGGCAAGGAACCCTTTGTTAGAATCAACCCCTTCGTATTTCAGAGTACCCTTCTCATAATGTTAATAATAAAAGCACAGTCTTACAAAACATTTCTGCCAGCATCAGAAAAAAAAATACAAGAACAAATGGCTCAGGAAGGTCTGCCTGCCAGGGAGGACAGGATCCAACAGCTCTTTTTAAGAACTGTTTGAAGATCCGGGGTGCACAGTCAGCTCATATCCAGAATTTATTAAGTCTTGTACATATGTAGTTCCTTTAATGCCACTACTAAGACCATCTTCTAAGCATTCAAAAAAACTACATTTCTAGCTTGGCTGGAAGGGAAGAAGACAGCTTAATTAGAACAACCAGATTTTCAGACAGAGCGTAACATTTGGTATTTCAGCTCTGTAGTTTTATAGCCCTGTAGAAATTACCTTGCAGAAGCTGAGATCTGCTCAGATTTCTCCTTTAGTTAATATGCTTCCTTTCACAGGGAATGCTCATCTTGTGGTTATGCTAATAAAATTATTTCTCATTATTTCACCTGTGTTGTATATCCTCTTCCATTTCTAAACTACAAAGACCAACAGAAAAAATTATTCCAGCCAGGCCTGTGGCATGTCCACCTCAGAAACCATCAAGAGAAGTCTGAACTGTGCTAATTTCAGAGGCTGACCTGTTATCTTGTTAATCTTGTACAGCATCAGAATTGGCCAAGTCAAAAGCATGAGACCATTTCCAGCTTCTCCCATAGGCTCAGTGCTCTCAGAGGATGAAAAATCCTACATGAATAACCTGGCTGGGATAAAGGAGATGGATGAAACAAGACAGATTGGATGGAAAACAAGTTAATTGTTCATCCAACAAAGTATATATTGTAGTTGTTAGGGTTTGGTTGAACACATTCTAGATTGTGTGCACTGCCATAATCTCTGGAAATAACCAGTTAACTCCAGCAGAAGGGGTGAGCTTCCAAAGGGCCACAGGATGGTAAGCACAGGACTTATTATTAGAGTAAAAAGCAGGTTAGTAATTTAGAGATCAGTCAAGCCAACCTGACTTCTGGGATGATATATTAATATCCATCTGGACAATAAATAAGGACAGTCTGAAAGTGCCTCATTCATTGCCTGGTAAAGATTTACTAGGTGTCACCCAGATTTGAAAAATGCTTCTCCCGTTGAAATTCAGCAATGTAGAATTGTAGTACACAAGTAGATCTGGTGCACTCACCCTCAACACAGCATCTTCTCACAAACTCAACCAAAGACAGCATCAAGCAGAAGGATGGCCTGTGATTTAATGTGAGATTTAATTGACTTTGAACTGAAATGAAAGAGGAAAAAAATGGATGAAGGCAAAGAGTGATAGCCTCTAGATATTATGAATCACCAGCTAATTGCACCTAAAATGTCTTTGTAAAGAACACCGTTCCAGTCTGATACCCTAATGCCTAGTTTTCAGCTAGCTGCTAATGGCCAGTCCTTGCAAAGCTTCCCTAGTGAGGTTAATCAACACATGATCATTCAGCAGCTTTGAGGAGCACTTAGAAGCCCAAATCCTGCAGGTTTTTGAAGCACTTAGAAGCCCAAGTCTTGCTAAAAGATATTTACTGTGGAATTAAAGGCAGCCATCACAGCTGCCTGCATCATACGGGACACAGAAATCTTCTTGTTCAATCTGGATGTCATTGCTGGCCCAGAGTGTGGTTTTGTATTAGTTTAAACCTACTTAAATGGTTGCTTTTCCTCCCTCATGATTATACTTACCCTCTTGCATCAATTCTGGCATTTATTTGAACTCCCCCTTCTGTATTTTTCACCTTGGCTGAGGCTCCTTTGAGCCTGTAGCTCTACAGCCAGTCTGCCTGGGTATCAGGTGTGTGGCATTCACCAGGCTATGCACACACAGCCAGGGACAGGCTGAGGCTCTGCCCTCAGACACCCTGCACATTTTGTTTGGGCATGTCACCAGCCTGGGCTGTGACTCTGGCACAAGTGGCCTGATGGGCACCTTATTCTTCAGAGGAGAGACTCTTGCTGCCATCCTCAGGAGAAATCAAGTCCACAATGACAGTAACTGGGTCTCTTAGATATCCTCTTCCTTGCTATTTATTATTTCATGCAGTAGATTGATATCAAGAGCCTTTCTGTCAGTGCCAAGTCCCATCACAGGCCTCCAGGCAGTCAGATCACTGGCCAGACTGTGATGCCACATCTTCAGGTCAGGGCTTTCAAGTAATGAGAGAGTGAGCCAGATCCCATGAAACCTGGTGTTAGCTGATCAGAGGAGAAGCACTCAAGGAAAAAAAGTCTCCAGTGTTTGCATGCATGCCCATCATGCCAGGCTACCCGTGCATGCTGTGAGCCAGGAGAGCGGGTCTCGACTTTCTGTGTTAGTCTGGAAAGGGCTCCTCCCTTCCTCTTTACTTCAGAGGACAAGAGTCATCCTTTTCAAGTCTTCTCTTGCTCAAAGCCATTTGACTCAGGTCCCAGGCCTGCACCTCCTCCCTAGGGAGATGAGATAAACCAGAAGCTTTGTTGCCCACATTGCTTCATGATCATGGATGATGTTAACTGCCCCCAAAGCAATTAATTTCAGGAAGCATTCTCTTGCCCACTGAGTCAGGAACACAACCACTAAACAAGACATAGAGATACACATCATAGCCCATTATTTCACTAATCTCAGAAGAGTTGCAGTAGCATGTCTTGCATGTGACTCACAAACCCACATTGTTTGGATTCTACCTGCTCACTTAAAGCCTTGGTTCTGAAATGCTGTCCAAGGATTCTCCTCTGGATTAGCTGAGGACTTGCATCCTGGAAAGTTGCAGCCTCAGACCTCCAAGGGGGTTCAGCATCTCAGCCACAGGTGGACCAAGTACTGCTAGTCCCAAGTCAGAGCAGTCAGCCCACAAGAGCCAAGAGATTTAGGGAAGGTGCTGACTGACTGTAATGAGGCTTGAGCAAAGTGGAGGTGCCCAGGTAAAAAGCTGACCTTGAAAAGGAGGGACCTCATAACGAACTGACAGGACTCACTCGAATAGTTTCTGTGGAGAAACATGGAACAACACATGGATCTTTAATAAAAGGAAGTGTTCTGTGTCAGGCTGATTTCCCCTCACCTCCACCTGCCAGTCAGGAGAAAAGCTGGAATTCTGCTGCTCAAGCTGCCACTAACTAGTGCTACCACACTTCCCTGCTGCCTCCTCAGTCTTCCTGAACAAGCCTTAGAGGAAGGAAACAGAAAAAGCATCCAAGTGGGAGTGTGCCCCAGCTGTGCAGGCTTCAGCTGTTCCAGATGTGGGATGGGAAGAGGGCTGCAGGTCTCCAAGTGCCACTTTCAGGAAGGTGCTCTCCTTGCTCCAAGGCTGCTGAGTGCAGAGGAGGTAAAAGCTCAGGGTTGGGTCATGTTGACACATTCGGTCTGTGCCGTATGTGCCCGACAGGAACTGTGGGTTCTTTGTCTATGGCTGGGATTTAGCCCTGCAAACCCCAGCTGGCCAACTGAACTGCAGACTGGAAAGGCACACCCATCCTTAGTTTTGGTTTAAATGGATTACTCTGGGTTTTTCACAGGTAATTTCCACTGAAAGTCTCTGGTGCACAGAGAAATCAATGAATCCAGTGAATTCCCAGCTGTAGAAGGAACCACCCTGCAAACAGAGGGGAGCATTGCCCCACTCCTGCCAACCCCAGTCCCATCCCAGCCCACACCTGGCACAGCCCTTCCCTGCTGCTCGGACCGACCCACGGTGTTTGCTGGAAGCCAGCCCAGGGCAGCAACACAGGGAAGGTGTTGGCCTCTACCTGGGAAGTGCCAGCACAGCCCCTCTGGTGAGCCTGGCACTGCCACAGCGGGCAGGCTGAGGGCTTACTGAGTGGGAAATGATTTCCAGTAGAGCCATTGATGCCAGGATCCAGCCTCGCTGCTGGGACCTTGCACTGCTGCCACCTCACCCCCGTGGCAGGAGGGCTGCAGCAAAGCCAGGCAAGGGCTGAGTGTGGGGAACAGTAAAATGGAGCACACCAAAGCCTCCTGCTCTGCTGTGCCCTGTCTCCCCAGCAGCCAGGCTGCAGAGGAGGCACAGCTTCAGAAACCCTGAAAAAGTTTCAATTAAGATTTATAAGAAAAGAGAAACCATCTCATTTTAAGGAGGGAGGAAAAAAGGCATTTTGGACTGAACATAGTATTTCCTACTTCTAGATTTTACTTTTTCTTTTTGTACTACCAAAAGCAAATAAATAAAATGCACCAGACACCCACAGAAGTCCCCAGTGACCTCAGGGATAGCACAGCCCAGAGGTGGGAGGTCCCCAGCTAACCCTGTGCCCCTCACCTACCCAAAGAGCTCACAGAGCACACACCAGCGTGTCCCCTCCCTAGAACCAGCCCATCTCTCTTTCACAGATGGTGCCACCAATATTTATGCCCAAGGTAACAAAACACAGCAGGACCACACACTTCCAGAGCACTGGCAGGAGGGATCAGGCAGTCCAGGTCCTGGTCAGTGAGCTTCTTCCATGAAGGTGAACATAATCTCTGCTGGAGCAATCTGCCAGGAGCAATCAATCAGAATTCCTGTACTGCTGAACAGGAAATTTCCAGAGATAGTGGCTCCCTTCTCATGCCTCATCCGAGGACACTCAAGGCAGGTTGCACGGGGCTTGCAGCAATCTGATCTAGTTGAAGATATCTCTGCTTATTGCAGTGGGATTGGACTAGGTGGCCTTTAAAATGTCCCTTCCAACTCAAATCATTCTGTGATTCACATTAAATCCTTTTGGTTAAAAAAGTTCTAATAACCCCGCCCTTTCTGGTAAATCCTAAGGGTGGACTCATGTGCTTTCCTAATCACCAACATATTATTCACTTTTCCAGGAATTTTGCAAGAGGAGACTTTGCAAGATAAAGCAGATTTAGTTAACATAAACTGGAGCCAAGAGCATTTTGACATCAAGGTTAGTAGCCTTGACATAATGGAATTAAACTACTAAACTATTAAAAGCACTTAGGGTGTGGATGTAACTTGAAGGAACTTTAGGGAACTTTTTAACTTTAGGGAATCAAACCCCACAGGCTACCACATTACAAGTTAAGAGCGTTTTTGGGAATCTTGTAGGGCCCCTGATTCTGAAAAGAAGGTGTCCAAGTAAGACCAGAAGAATTTTGAGAGTAAAATCAATGTATACCCATCAAAGGTTAAGAACTATTGCCTGCAGTTCCATGTGCAAGCCCTCCTATTCCAGCTGTGAAAAGAATAATTTTTAAAAAATCTTAAAAAGCCTGATGAGGTAAATGTACTTTAAACCATATACTGTTATTCCTTTTCATCATACACCACCTTTGATAGGGAAATTCCTCTATGACAGGACTACTGGATGGTGTTCAGCAATTGAGACTGTGTGGGGAAAGAGAAGGAGTTTTTGGGGCCAGAGATGCTGCTGTTGGAATGTGCTGTGGTTTCCTACATAAGAAGCATTCAAAAATGACAGGAGGAAGGAATTAAGCCAGAAAAAGTCACTTTTGACCCAGTTGTTCTATTTAACTTGCAGTATTACAGCTGAGGAAGTAAAAGCAGTTTAACTACAAACTCCTTCATGCATGCCAGCAACTGGCTTTTAAAGGCATGATTTTAGTGCCTTGAATAGTTCTCTGAGAGTCCCTTTGTAGTCACCTTATATTGGGAAACCAGTGCAGACAAGTTTGCTTGGGCTCATGGAGAAGGAGTGGCCAGGCAGTTACTGGGAAGGGCATCACTCCCAGCACAAGCACTGTAATGTCTTCAGAGACAGGAGATAAATAAATCACATTGCAGATGACGGGAATGCTGTTAAAAAAAAAACCCAAACAAAACCAAAAATCAGGTAACAATGGAAGGCTAAGTAGGGAGCTGCCTGATTAGCACCCTACAAGTGTGAGAGGAGAGCTTGAGGCTGGGCCCCTCACCAGCAGTCCTGAGGCAATGCATTTATGGTGCTGTAAGGATAATACACGTGGGGGTCACTCAGAAGCAGCAAAGTGCTAAAATGAAAACCTCACATTCCATTGAGAAATCTGCCTCTGCAGTTGTTCCCTCTGTGCCTCGGACTGAATTGCATTTCTGTATTTTTGCCAAGTAGCTTTACCTGTATCATATATCTTTGGGTTTAGCCAGACAAAGGGGAAGTAATAAATTGGAGCTTATAGAACAAGATAATAAAATGCAGAAGTTTTATACTGCTGTCCCATCAGCCTGAGAAAATATATGAGATCTTGGCTCTAGCAATGATCAAGAAACACATTAAGCAGCATTAATTCCTCTCAAGTGCTTTCTTGAAAAACAACTTCTCTTATCCTAGCCCCAAAGTTACCTCAGTTCCTTCCAAATTTCTGCCTTAATCCCAGCAGAAGGATGGCTACGATTTCAGTAGTAAAAAATTATTTGCAGAGATAACAAATCTATAGTAACTGAAATGACTAAGGGACCCACTAATCTCAAAGGGAGGAAATTCACAGAACTTAAATTTCCCATTTTATTCTTTTTTATGCATCTCTTCAGCAGTTCAGCCCACATTAGCAGAGACAGTGGGGTCACAACAGGTTCAAGGCACACTTACACCATTACCTGAACAAAGTTTTTTGTACTGTAAAATCTATTTCCTTTCTGGATTATAGGAGGAAACATGACCTGCATAACCAATGCCTCTAAAACTGGTTTTATATATTAAAAAACCAGCCAAAAAATTGGCAGACCAATAAATTATTCATCTATCTTTGACTTAATCAGAAAGTTATTTCCACTAAGGGCTAGCCTCTGCCTCTTCTGGTTGAAACATCTGGGCTATAACATCCTGCAAGGAAGTCTGTTGAAATTACAGCCAAAATTTCAGCCAGCTAGGCATGAGCAGGCATTGAGTGAGAGCCCTGGATGTGATTGGTGTCAGGGGTGTCACTGTCTGTGCCAGAGCTATCTTGATAGGAGCTGATGTACTGCCCTGCCAACATGAACCAACTGAGAAACTGCTGCTGGCTCTGGCCCCCAGCACAATTTAGCTCCTCATGGCCCAGCACAAGGACCATGGAAGCCCAAAAAGAGCAGCATTAGGCCTTTTACAATTCAGTGTGCACATACAGCCTGTCCTGAAAAGCTCTCCACAAAAAAAGAGTGAGCCCTTCTCGGGCAGAGGCAACCCACCAGCTCTGCTGGTTCCCCCCAGGTTGTTCCCAAAACTGGTCTCCATTTATTGCAAGGAGCTGTCTGGCAGGTCAGGGCTTCCAGCACTGATGGTGCCATCCTGGTAAAACCACATTCCTACCCAGCTCAGACAAGGAGATCTATCGTTTTACTACAATAAAACTAAAATTCCAGTTTTCAGTCTCTCAAGGCCTGTGTGAAACCAAGCATGCAGTAAAGACTGTTTGCATGGGGCACTGTACACACTTAAAAGCCAACTGTATTGTCCATATTGGAAATTGATAGAGATTTAATTTGCCTTTTTTGCCGTATCTGAGAAACAGTAATGGGACACCCCCCAGGGCTAATTTAATATAGTTTTGTGAACAAAGCATCTGCTTCACATCTCCAAGCAAATGAGTTTGAAGTCTTACACAGAGTGGATTCATTAACCTTTCTAATTATTTTTCTCCTGAGAAAGCACTTCCAGATTTCTCCTGACAAAACACGTTTCACTCCTGAAGTTTATTTACTGCCAATAATTAAAAAAAAAAAAAATACAGCTAAAGCACACATTCTTGTAAAACACACCCCAGCAGCAGAACCACAAATGTTAAAGAGCCTTACAGCTCCACAAAGCCTTGGAGCAGCCTGCAAACACAGCTGATAACAAATTCCATCCAGCACAAAATGCGTGCCAGCTACAGATTAAATAACTAAACCCCTGGAAGTTAAGGTCCAACTCCAGGAATGTCTTTAGTCCTCTCACTTAAAAAGTCCTACGTTTGTGTTAAATGCAGAGGCTTGACATGCTCCAGCAGAACGTGTCTGTGCATTCCAGTACGGCAAAGGATCAGCATTTATCATCAGAACAACCCTGGGAACATCCTCGGGGTCTTTAAATGACAGACAACAGAACGTGTGTGCTCCCTTGCTCTCCCTACCCCAAATTGTGCACAGCTCTGTGTGATGCTACTCCACAGGACAATGAGACACAGGATGGTGTCTTCCTGTGATAAATAGGTGCATTTATTGGGAACTCAGCACATTCATAAAAATGAAATGAACTGAAGCAAAGGTGCAGTGACTCACCAGTGGCTGGTCCTTTTGAAGGGAATTGGAAATCAGAGATGGCACACTGGAAAGGATCACCTTTCCTCTGCCTCTGTCAATGCCATTTACATGCCACTTGCATTTTTAGCTCAAACCCACAAAGGAAAAAAATTCTTTCACAATGGCTGCATCGAGCTGTTAATGGAAAATTGCTGATTTGATTCTATTTAAAAGAAACTCAGAATTATTTTGGACTAGGCACAATAGCACTAAGTTCTGTTTTAGCTTGGTATAATTACAAGTGGCCATTCAAATGCTGAACTGACATCAAAGAACAATTTATTTTGAGTAATAGCCCATAACTCACCCTAACATGTGTAATTAGAGATGAAATTTAATATGTGCCGAGGCTATTGAGATAGAATGGGAAGTGCAGACTTTTGAATTCATACTGTGTAGGAACTGCTTAAAAAATGACAGCTAAAGATTAATCACCCATCACAGTGCAAAAGATCAGGTAATATTAAACAACTAAACAAAAATCAAGCTGCTGAGCACAAAGGAAACCCATTATAAACACAGTGGAAATTATACGTTCCAAAGCTAAATTAATTCCTGATATAACTCAACTATTATGGGAAGAAAATATAAAGAAAAAATATAAAAAAGGGACTTGGGCCTCTGTTTGTGCAGCATGTGATAGTGCCAAAGACAGGCTGAGGCTGTGCCTTGGTAATCCCATACTGCAGCCCTGGAGTAGGAGCCTCCCACCAGGGTGGGAAGGAGCAGGGTGGCCTCATCCCAGCCCCACTGAGCATCTGCCCGGCTGCAGTAGCCCCCAGAGAGTCCTGAGGGGTCTCAGCTGAACCAGTGGCAATTGCTTGGGCTACAGTCATCCCCTGGGGGGGCTCTCCAGGGGTCCTGGACCTGNGAGCCTCCAGAGAGTCCTGAGGGGTCTCACTGAACCCCAGTCATCCCCTGGGGAGGCTCTCCAGGGGTCCTGGACCTGTCCTGTTGCTGCTTTTCACATGCCATGGCTAACACGGTGACACAACATTTCTCCAGCTAAACCCTCCCCACCTCGGTCTTTCTCCCTGCCAGTATTTGTACACAGTGGTCATAGTCCTTCAGGTAAGCACTAAAGGACCACACTACAATGTACCAGGCAGGCACCAAAAATAATAAATTATGCGAAAATGCTGACATGGAAACCTCTATGTAAACTGGAAAGGGTGAGTGGAGAAGAAATGTGCAAAAAACAAAAAGGCTTTCAACTGTTAAATTGCTGTCTTATGAAAAAGACTGCTGCCTGTGAAATAGAGTGACTTATCTGCTTCAAATAAAATAAATGAAGTAGAAATGTCACTGTAATGAAACATCTATATCATGTAGCACATGGGGAACAGGTACAGCTCATGGCTAATGACTCCCCACCTTTCTAAGTACTTTGTCCCTGTAGCTGCTGCACATTTTCTGGAGCTGGTGTCTCACTGAAGCTTTTGTAAGTGACTGTCTAATAATTCTGATTGCATTTAATGGGTTTACCACTTACCTTTGAATGGCTGCAATTAAATCTTTTTTATCCTGATCATTTCTTAATGTATTCTGTGACTCTGCCTTGCTATCCGCCCCTCACATCAACAGTGAAACTGGGCTTCAAGAAGAAAGCAGGGGGTACCTTTTATGCCCTGCAACATCAAAGAAAGGTGTTTTACTGAGGCATTCAGGCAAGGAGTACAATCAACAGAAATATTTCCCTTTGAGTTTAGATGTTGTTGGGTTTGGGGGTTCTTTGACTTGGCTCTTCTGCACTCTTCCCATTCTCCAGCTCTGAACTTGTTGGTTCCCAGGACTTGTCAACAGCTCAAGCTGAAACAATACCTTGTGGAGGGCATGTGGCTCTGAGCATCTCCATTTCTTGCAGTTGGGAAGACAGAGCTTTTCTGAGGCTCTTGTGACGGGAGATATGGGGTGAAAAGCTCCAAAAAAACAAACGCAGTAAGTCACAAAAGGTAAAATGGAGGACTTAAAATGTTTGTCAGTCCCTAGTAAATATCTCAATATAGTCTGGAGGTAACCAGCAGCTGCTCTGGATTACTGAGCTCTCTGTAGCACTCAGAGTACCATAAAAGAAGCTGCCAAAGCAGCCTGTGCTGAGAGTAGGGACCACACTTCTGTGTCTCCTGTCTAGTTTATTTTAAGAAGTTGACTTCTGAAGTTACCTCTGCTCTTCCTCTTTACTCAAATGCATTTGACCAAATAAATTGCAGCAGGCCATAATCTAATTCTGTGGAAGACAGATAGCAAGAGGCAGCTGCATTAGTTTTAGCCACCTGGGAAAGTCTGCAACAGCCAGGGTGACTTCCCTGTGCTTTGCTCCTCCTTCTTCACGTGAGTTTCTGTGAACTTTAACAGAACTACAGGGCTGTATTCATGTTTACTAGTACATATCTATATATACACATTATTCTTATATACACTTTAAAATTAATCCCATATATGTGTGTGGAGGTATAACCTGTTATATAATCATAGCTTATATAGTAATATATACTATAGGTTATATAGCAATCATGGTTAACCCTAATAAGTGTTAATAATGATCCACTGGGTGTACATAAACACAATATCAAGGCCACACATCCAAGAGGTTCCTTTACCCACCACTGTTAATGAAACTGCTATTTATAGAAAACATGTTTGTTTGTGCACTCATGATAAAGATTAAGTAATGAATTCCTCAGGGTTATTTCAGGTTCACACACACACAGAAATTTAAAGTGCTTACACAGCTGCACCTGGACTTCTTCCCTTCTGTTTGGCAGCCAGGAGTTATCCTGGGCTCTGAAACAGCTCTCCTTGTTTAACATTAACGTGAAGCAATGTAAACAGCTAACAAAATCCCATGGTTAGCCATAATGCTGAGACACACATAGCACTGAGGAACCCTCACCCTCCTTATTTTCAAGGATAATTAAGCAATTGTCGACAGGGATATACAGGGCCATTGTTTGCCTGGTTTTCAGGCCACTGGAGTCCCACAGAAATAAGGAAGACTGATCATTGCCAGATCCATTTCAACAGGTTGAAGAAATCTCTAAGTCTCCTTAGCTCTAAGCTCTATGACTGAGCAGCTTCAATTTCCAAGGACATCTCCCAGCCTGCAGCTGCTGCACAGGGGTAGATTGGCAAAGGGAAGGCAAATAATGGGGCAAACCCATAACACTTAGCATCTCTGGGGACATGTGGGGCCACAGACATACTTCCAGCTGAGAATGAGCATTGGGCTGATCTAACACTCTTTGGCAGGCACTGCATCCTGTTCACTGCTGGCATGGATTGATCACCATGGAGAAGCTGGTATTTCAGGCTGCTCTTCCATCTCTGCTGATATGGCCTGCCCAGCACTGTAATTTCACAGCTAAAACACTTCTGGGCTGACAGACACTTCACCCAGACTCTCACTGCAGCTCACAGCCAGCAAAAGCCACTGCTTCTTATAAAGTTCAAGATTCTGGGCTATCGACTGCACCAGTGTCACACAGGAGTGCTGACGTGTCCTTGCAGTGCTTTTAGCCCCAGCTGCAATGCAGCTGACCTTGTGGACAGCTGCAGGCAGGGGGCAAATAGCTGCCTCTTAAGGGTGACGGGTGAGATTTTGGAACAGGCTCTTGCTGAGAGCTGCAGGTGAAGGCAGGCACTTTTCAGGAAAGCCAGAAAATAAAGCTCACCCTTCTGAGACAGCTGGCATCCCCAGATACCCTGTGTTTCACTGATAGACCTGCCTTTCCTAGATCTAACCCTGTAGTGCCACCTTAGGCTGCCCCAGGAGAGGGGACAAGCCCCCCATCCAGCAGACCTTTGCCACACCAGGTACATCGAGGGGTGAGCCAGGACCAGGGGCTTCACCAGGAGCCAAAGGAGGCCAGGCAGGGCTACCCCTACAAAGTGCCCAGGACAGGTGTCCTGGGCTGAGCTGTAACAGGGTCCTGGGCCTTGGATAAGGTGGGGAGACCCCAAGGCAGGCTGGACAGGGTAGTGAGGGCTTGTTTCTTCATATTCAGTTGCTGTAGTTTGTACCAACTACTGCTTTACTTTGTATTTAAACTGCAAATGCATTTGAGCACAGCCCAGTGTTATTATCCTTGTTTGCAAATGGGTCTTGTAACAAAGCATTTCTGGGAACAGAAGGAACAAATGTTTTTTCTCTTAGTGAATCCTGCTTTAGAAAAAAAGACATTTTCTCTTACAAACCTAGCAGAAACATTAAAGTTTCTCCTCCTCCTGAATTCCAAGCAGCCTGATAGCTCCATGATACCTGAGAAGCCAGACTAGATGTGACAGCACCTCAGTACACAGCAAATCTCTAAACGTGATTAGGTTGGAGTACCCTGAAATGTCTTTGGGAGCTGACATCATCCCCTCCTCAACAACCATTCACTACCCAACTACTTGCCCACATGGTTTATAGGTATTTCAAACTGCACTGATCTTAACTGATCTGTAAAGGATTCCAGTTGGTAATTTCCCTCTATTGGGAAAAACCAACCTTTTGCTCTTTTATCAGTATTTGCAGCTTGCCTTATCACCTATTTGAAGAAGTCTGTGACATGTTGGGGGAACTCCCACAGGCCTAGAAGATTTCAGGCAGAACCCCACTCTGTAATTCACCCTTACCACAAAACAATACACAAGATACAAACAGCCTGAACCAAGTGCATTGACTAGTGATTCCTGGCAAAAAGAGCAAGCTTGTCCCTTCCAGGAACAGAGCAGGAATATAAATTATTAGCTTTCAGACCACAAACCCATCCAATTAATCATCTGTGAACATCAATAACCTATATATATATTTATTAATTTATATTTATATATGTATGGAAAATAACCACCAACCCAGAATGAACACTGACACTGTTGTCAACGTCAGGGAACATCATTTCATGTCTTGCTTAAGTGGTCACCAGGTTCCTTCTCTTTGGCTGAAATACATACTAAACACCTTAAATCAGAATCAGAAATGAGCAATACAACAAATGTTCAGTATCTATTTCAAGGCAAACATGAGAAAAACAAACTCCATGATAAGAGAAGACACAGCGCTATCATCATTTATTTTTCTGTAAGAAAAGTATATGGTGTGTGGCCTCTCTCTAGCACTGTACTTTCAGGCTAGTAGGGACGTTCTGTTCCTCTTTTCCCTTTCAAATTCTCCCTTCCCAGAGGCACATGCTATTTTGTACAACAACAGTTGTCAGGGTAACAGTCAAAACCCATGGATTAACAAAAGTGTGAAATTATCTTCATCATTTGACACTGCACAACAATTTAGGTGGACAGAAACACTATCCTGTCAACCCAGCACTGAGTTGAGTTATCCTTCTGCTGGTACAACAAGTTACTTGTTATCCCTGAAAAACGGCTCCCACTGGGTTCTGTATCCAGCATCTTGCCCACAGCTGGTGATTGTAACTGGGGAAAGCTGCAAGGGAAAAGCAGTAGCCATCCAGTTCCTCAAACATCATGTTCCAAAGCTCACTTTCATTTCTTCAATCACCAGCCAGCTTCTCAAAGCTTTCTTTTATGAAACCTGCCAGGAGCATGGCCTGAGGCTGTGCAGTGTCTGAGCAAGAAAGCTGAGACATGCAAGCAAACAGCCTCAAGAAAGAGAAGAGGCTTTGGGGATTGTGCATGTTTTCTCAGGAGAAATCTGTTGCTATCAGCTTTGAAGACAGTTTGTTTATCAACCGTCTTAGCAGGCTCCTTGATGTTAACAGATAGGGTTAGAGATCCTTCTGAAAGGCACCTGGGCTGTGGTGTATCTGCTCCTGCCAAATACCTGTCTCCATTTCTGCAATTTCTGTCAAATTTTAAATCCCATGGTCAGCATTGTGCAGAGGGTAAATCAGCCAAATCAGTTTCCTTCAAGCTTTAATAGCTGTGAATCTCGAATTCTGAGGGAACAAGGGCACACATGTGCCAGTGCCCCTGGTCCTGCAAGGTATCCAAACTGAGAGGGGCCATCACTGCCCGTGCAGAAGAGATTTGTGTTATTTGAAATACAAGGCAGACCCGGCACCTGTGCCCACAGCACTTCTGACAGACTGAACACCCAACTCACAGGCAGAATTTTATCACAAAACTTTCTTAGGGAAGTTCCCTTCTCAAAAGTTATTTACCTTTTCAAGGCTTCCTACTATGCTCCTCTCCTTACCTTGCTATTTATCTACTAAACCACAAACTTGCATGTACTGGAAAGACAAATTTGCTAACAGGCTTCGCAGTGCATTGTTTGATTGAAAGTAAGATTTCCCATAAAGTACTCAGAGGAAAACTGTTTCCGTGTCAGGAAAAGACAGTAGCAGGCTGTTGGCACCTTCATGTGAAATAACAAAATGCACATTCATAATTTCTCTATGTTCAAATAAACACTGTGGTGAATATAGTGACATGAGACATCTGCCAAGTCCACAATCCATTTCTTATGCAAGAAGTCTATCTGAATGAGAAAACAGAGAACTCCACCTTCTGAAAAGCTGTAGCACTGACTGCTACTGAAAGAGCTAATGTCAAAATAAAAAATGTCTTAAAACACTTTCTCCATTACAGTGGGTGGAAAACTAATCCTTGAAAGTACAGAGATATTGTTACTTTCCCTAATGCCTGAAAATGACAAGTAAGGATGAAAAAGACTGGAAATTAACTATTTTCACCTGACAACAGTGTTGAATGCTCTTATAAGGCAGAAAAACAAGCAACCAGCCATGCTGAGAAGTGAATCAAAAACCTGGATGAAAAAGGCAGGCTTTAATGTTGTGAAGCAATCACGTTTGGGGATTCCACACGTGAGGTGTTCAGGTTTCCTTGGCCTTCAGGAAGGTCAGAAGTCAAAGCCAGGAGAAACTCACAGTGGGACAACTGCATGTTACCAGGGCATCCCCTTTCTTAAAGATATTTTGCTTTTAATGGCAGCTGAGTTCCTCACATAACATCTCTCAGCCACTACCGAGCCACTTAAATAAAGATATCAATTTTTAGCCTCATAAAAGGCTCCAATAAATAAAGATATCAATTTTTTGCCTCATAAAAGGCTCCAATCATTGATCCAGAAAATCAGCTTAGCCTCCCTCGGCTTTTGCATGAAGTCAATTATGCAGATGTGGAGCATGTTTTACACACTGGCAGAAAAAGCCAAACTCTGCAGAAACACTGTAAATATATTTACTTAGCTAATACCCCAAAGCTTACCCAGCACAAATGCTACGAATACCAGCAAAATTCAGCATATCAAGCTCTTGCATTGCCACCTCGTGGCTGATGCATGTGTGACTTGGCTTTACAGGGAGCAGAGTGCATCAGCAATTCCTTCGATGGCACAACAGAATAAATGCTGACATAAATCAAAGTGGAGTTTTAAAGTGAGTCCCATTTAATAAAGATACTTGCAATGGAATGAAGATCTTCTCTGAAGAAAGAATGTGAATCAAATACTGGGTGAAAACTCAGGCATGAAGTGGAAACTCAAAAGCAAAGAACTCACCCGTGGTGTGTCAGGTCTGCAGTCGTCCCCCAGCCCGGCACTCTCGATGGTGGGACACAAAAGATGACAGTGCCACTAAAAAGTGACTTCAAAATTATTCCAGCTAAGGAACACATCTGGGAAATTCTTGTAATAGTTTCCCAGGCCCCTGTGTGATTTGATATTCAATTGACATAGAGAGAGTTGTGGTTAGTAGGAAATGTTAGAAATGTTACCTTTCTTTGAGAATTACTGTAAGGGTTGACCTTGATTATGTCTGCATCTGCTCAAAAATAATGAAGGGCAAAGGAGCCATGGGCCCAGTGAAGAACAAGGAGGACAATACAAGTGGAGGGGTGCCTACCACTGGAAGTGACACCAACTACTGCCCAGAGAACTGTGGGTGTGCTCCCCAGGCTCCACCCAGGCTTTTCATACCAGCATTTTATATTTACTTTAATTTTGCATAACAGTTCCCTGAACTCTCCAGGTAATGTCCTTCAACCTGGAAGTTTATACACCTGCACTGGCAAGTAGAGGGAGTTTCAGCTTTCATATTTTTTATATTTTCTGAAAGCAGAATGGTTTTCTCTTTTACATCAGCATAATCCAGAATACTAGGTCAGGCAGCCAGGATAAAGGATTCATCATTAACAACTGAATTAGAAAAAGAAACATTCTTATCTTCATTATTATCTCTTGTTAGTTCTTATTCTAATCTGTGTTATTTTTCCAAGGACATTGCCATGAAAATAATGATCCTTTCATGACTATTCTATTTATCATAGTGGAAGCCAAGCCTTTACTATCAGTTCTGGATTTCTTGTGTGCAAATGCTTTCAAAATGCCTGCAAAAATCATTTGCTTACAAAGCTGAAATAAATTGCTTTATGATTTATAGGAAGACAATCACACATAAAGATTGATGATTTATAATGGAAAGAATAAGCACCTTAATCATCTCTAACTGCATCCACATTTCTTCTACTTAGGCTTAGCCTGTCTCCCAAAGGGATTTAGTCCCAAACACTTCCTACTTTCCCTGGTTACATTACTGCTATCCCATTATACAGCCAAGAGAGATCACCTTTGCCTTAATCTTTTAAGGGAATGGTTCTCAGAACAAATGATTTGACCATAACAATATGGCAGGGTTGTGGAATAGTCACAAAAGTTTTCTCAGTTATGCCACAAGCAAATGTTTTGTTAGGTGAGTGACAGCAAGCCCTGAGCTTTGGGAAAAAGGTACCATGTGCCTATACACATTGTGTAATTATTTAAATTTCATGGGAGATGCAGAACTTTCTTAAGTCTAAGATAAGACATTTATCATATTTGAAAATTAAGTCTCTGCATTACTGTTTGTGGAGAATGGAGAGATTCTGTACTTAGAATAATGTCATGTCTAAAAAAGCTGTGTAAAAAAGAATAATTGCTGAAAGCTAACAAGCCACAAGTAATAACATTCTCACAACAGTATTTTAAAAGTAAAGAGGATTTTCATGGTTTATTCTGGGTTTGGGGTTCTCTTAGAAAAACTCAGTATTGAAACTCAATTTGATGGAGTCTAAAGTCAAGGACAAAATCAGATGTAAGCACCATAGTGTACAAACCCATGGGTCATTTGTAAAATCAGCAAAATGATTTAGCATGGAAAAATACAAAAGCATATTCCATATTAATTGGTCTGGCGTTTAAAGGATGCACATTAAATTTAAATCTGAAACAAGATCAATAAGGCACAATGACCAATCAAAAACAGCTATGCACCTATCAGAGAACATATTAAGAGGTCCATGAAAAAGAAACAAAATTAAACAACCAATTACAGCAGAGAAAGAGAGGAGAAAAAAGGAACACACAAGCATCAAATAGCCCTGGGTAGAGAGGGAAAAGGAAACAGGGAACTAGTAACTTTTCAGCTGAAAAAGATGACAAGATAAAAAAAATAGATATACTGAAAAATAAGAAGATCAAATGAACTAAAATAAATGTGAGGGAGGTCGACAAACCACATCAAAGGAAAAGGAAAACTACTCTTTCAAATGCTCTGACTAATGTGAGAGATAAAAGCTGCAGAGGGATTAAGGACTGCAGAAAATAACCACAGCCCTCTTGCCTACAGACACCACAGAGTCAGGCATGAGCACCCTTAGATGTGCATTGAAAGTAAATGCTTTTCTCACCCCTAGGCCTCATAAAGAAACAAAAGCTCCAGAGTACAGCATAAGCAATAAAAAGGAAAGAGGTGTATGAGGTGTGCTCCAGGAAAGGAACAACCAGAGCATCTGCCATCACAAGGTGATAATCCCAGCACCAGGGAAATTATTGGAGAGGGGCTCAGGGACATGGATTCTAAAGCTTGTGTTGCTGTTGTGGAGCTTTATGCTGGTTCACCATCACAGCAGCCACAGATTGTCCCTGTGAAATGAAAACAGAAGTGCAGGAAACATGAATAAAGAACAAAATGGCAAAAACTTAATTCTCTGTAACAGAATTAAGTGGTATCTTTACAAAGGGAGGGATGCTAACACAACACAGCACCTCAGAGATTTCAAATAACTTCTGGTCCTTCACCAATTCCATCACCCTTTTCTGGACATGCTCCAGCACACTGCCTTTGATGTCATGAAGGGCCCAAAACTGGACACAGGATTTGAGGTGTGGCCTCACCAGTGCTGAGTACTGGGACAATCACTGCCCTGGTCCTGCTGGCCACACCATTGCTGACACAGGCCAGGATGTCATTGGGCTTCTTGGCTACCTGGGCCCTCTGCAGGCTCCTGTTCAGCCAAGCCCAAGCAGCAGCCCCAGGCTGGTGTTCCCCGGGCAGCTTTCCAGTCTCTCTTCTCCCAGCCTGTAGCTCTGCAGGGGGGTGTTGAGAGTCAGCAAGAGCGAGCAAGGGATTATCTGAAGTCAGTGGTCCCTTCCAGCACAAAGGAATTGAAATATCTGCTCCAACTAGGCATTTACCTGAACCTACAGCAAGAACTTGCCATAGTCAGTGTTTTTGCCAGCATTTAAACGTGCTAGAAAACAGGAATTTCAGCTGAGTGTGACCGTGGTGCATGGAGAACATTACCAGGCCCCTTCCAAGATAATGGCTATTTTTGGGATCTAGTGTGTCAGAACGAGATACCCTTCTTGTATTATTTGGAGAGTTAATAATCTAAACTTTTCTAAGACTGCACAGTGTTTCCATTTATTGATCTCACTGTATTATCACCTCTACATATTACTCCTAACACAGGATGGCAGAGATGTTGACAATGCCTATAAAGTGCTTGCTATTGTCTCAAAGGTAACAAAGTTTTGAGCACCATGCTCTGACCAGCTGAGCCCCTTCTCCAGTCAGTGGGAACTTCATCAGACTGCCACAGCTCCTCAAATATGATGGAGAGGCGCTTAGGCATTTCATCCACTGGTCCCCTCAGGTCCCACACAGTTCATCATGTCCTATGGACTTGTGCACCTTCAGGCTCCTTAGACGGGCTCAAACCTCCTCTTCTCCTGCAGCAGGTGGTTCATTCTCCTCATCCTTACCTCTCCTTCTGTAACCCTGCCGGGGTGCTTGGAACACTGACTTGCCAGAGTAGACTGAAGCAAAAAAGTCACTGCATACCTCAGTGTTCTCCACACCCCAGGTATTCCATTCCCTTGCAGAGCCCACATTTCCTCAGTCTTCCTTTTACCACCCACGTGCCTACAGCTGCACATCTCCATCTACAGTTTGAGTCGCCTCTTCCCAAGCACTCAAGATATGTAACTCGGCTAAAAATGTCTGGTAATATAGCTCACACATTCTAGTAACATAGCTAATAAATTCTGGTAACACAGCGAACAAAGTCTGTAAACTCTAAAGCCCCGGTGTGACTCGCTCAGGCACGCGGTACCCGCTCTGCCAGCTCACTACCA
>VYXF01008660.1:283064-324833 GCA_013397295.1 Polioptila caerulea
GAGCTCGTCACCAAGTACGGCGGCAGCGCGGGGCGGGAGGTGATGCGCAGGGTCTGGGCACCGGGCAGCCTGTGGCAGCAGCACTGGCGATGGCATTGTCACCCTGTACTGGCACTGGTGAGGCCGCACCCCTCCTGGGCACCTCAGTTCAGAAGGACATTGCGGTCTGCAGCAAGTGCAGAGAAGGGCAGGGATGGAATGGGCTGCCCAGGGAGGCGGTAGAGTCGCTGTCCCTGGTGGTGCCATGGTCCCATTAGTGCCATGCTCTCGGTGACATGGTGATGTTCGGTCACAGGCTGGACTCCATCTCAGAGGTCTTGTCCAACCTCACCAAATCTGTGTTTCCTTGCTGTGCGACTTGATGCTGACAGTCCTAATGAAGCACCAGGAGCAGGAGTCAGGACTCGAGATTTGGCCACACACAAATTTCTGTGATTTGAGAGGAGTAATTTATTTGCCTCACCATAAGCTTGGCATATACATACATTTTGACCAGGTGTATATGAATTTTTAAAAAAATAATGTGTTCTTGTATCATTGAGTCCAAGAACTAAAATCAAATACCCTGAAGCATGGGTCAAAATCGGGACAAGTCTGCCAGCACACATCCTGTTGTAATCACACCAAAGTAGAGGCAGTTGTGCTATAGAACATACAAACTACTTAAAGTACACAAATGTCTTTGAGGCATACAAAAGAACTTAAAAATTTAGGGTGCTATTTTTTCCCCTAAACCCCTCTTCACAGAATAGTGTTCTGGCATCTTTTTGCCCTTCGCCCCCAGGTTTATCTCAAGGATAGAATCTTGCAGAATGCTTGTATTTCAGTCAGCTTTATCAAGATAGGATTTCTTGTTTTGTAACATGCAGTGACTCTTCTTTCTCAGGATGACAGGAACAGATGTGTTTGGAATTACTGTACCTCTTATTACCAGTACTACTGGTGATAAACTGGGAAAGACTGCTGGAAATGCAGTTTGGCTGAACAGGGATAAGACTTCTCCATTTGAGCTGTATCAGTTTTTTGTCAGACAGCAAGATAACGTAGTTGAAAAGTAAGTGTTTCTCCATCTTGCTTTTTGTCATTGTTTTTAATACCTGATTATAACTGTTCACTGTAACTGCTTCATTTAATTATGTGCAACACAAGCTCCATGTGGAAGTATGTGTTAATTATAACTGTTCATGAAATAAACAGGCACGGCTGGTTCCTAAGTAGGCAGGATAGTGGAACTTCCATATGCTGAAATACACTTCAGAAAATTAGAAGGTGGATGACAAAGGAGTGAAGCATAATGCATTTTGTTCTGCCAGTGGGTTGACTCTTACATGGCATCTTAGTTTTAGTACTGTAGCATCAGTTTTTTCAGTACACTACATTACCACATTGATTTTAAGAAGTTGCTCTATGTCCTCTTTTAAATGTTTGTTTTTTTTTTTTAACTACAATAACACTCTTTAATCTGAGCTCTTTCCTTTTCATATTGGGACTTAACTCATAACTGACCTCTCTCAAAGGTTCATCCCAATAATTCAAATCCTTGTTGTGATCCCCAACACCTTTCAGACTGAAAAGAAGGGTATGTGGGTACTTAACACTAAAATATTTCAGCCATTCAGACTTTGTGTCAGTAAAGGTACCTTTAATACACTGCATGGGCCTGAAAGCACATTAAAATAGACTTTGTTGTAAAGAGTAGGGTGAGGGATGTGTCTTTAAATTCTTGATTATCCTAAGTAATCTTCTTGCTGAGATACTTGCCAACACAAGTATGCTTCTGTCCCATGATGGCCACAGACTGGCAGTAGGATTTTGCATTAGCATATTGTGGATCTCCTGGGATAAATACAAAACCCTCTTGGTTGACACATGATTCCAATAAATCCTGTAAGTTTCAAGAGGAAACTAAATTGTTGATTGGAGTACAAGCTTCATAAAAGCATCTGACACTATCTTATGCCTGAAGACTTAACCCTAGGCAGAATATTAAGTAAAATGTGAGTTTTAAAGATTCAGTTGACAGGACAGAGCATCTTAGTACTTATTTCTTAAATTGACTAAGAATCATTTTAGTGCAGTTACTGAAGTTTGAATGAACAAAGGCAGGAAATCTGTAATGATGGCTATACAAAATATTTTTTCCCTGCTCATAGATACCTGAAACTATTCACCTTCCTTCCTCTTGAGGAGATTGCCCACATCATGGAAATGCATGCCAAAGAACCTGAGAAATGGGGCCCTCAGAAGCGACTGGCTGCTGAAGTAACTAAGCTTGTCCATGGTAGAGAGGGCCTGGAATCTGCTAAGAGGTAAAGTTTGATTTATCAAGCAGTTTTGTTTCAGATTTATTCTTTGGTAATTCTCCATAGCTTTTCAGAGACTATTTTAATCTATTGTTGCTTAGATGTTAAAAGAGAAAAACATAGTAATCCTGCAGACTTAAAAATATTGAAAATATTAAAAAATCTTGCAGGGCAGTAGGGTACAGTAAAAAAAAAAATGGGGGTGTATTTAAAGTATTTGTTAGTTTGTGGACTCTCAGAAGAAACTGGGGAGGGGAATCTGGTGAGTTGAGTAGCACTTCATGTGATGAGAAGACTAGCTCTGTATTTTGAATGCTCTTTGTTCTCACAGGTGCACTAAGGCCCTTTATTACAGCAGTGTGGAGGCACTGGAAGAAATGTCTGACCAAGAGTTACAGGAGCTTTTCAGACAAACTGCTTCTGCTGAATTGATGCTTGAACCTGGGATGACTGTCCTTGACCTGTGCCGCAAAGCAAATGCCATTCCAGATGGACCTAGTGGGTAAGAGCTCACCTGTGCTCGGGGGTAATACTCAAAACAGTATTTACCCTTCTCACAAAGAGCTGGAGTAGTAGAGGCTAAGGTTAATTTCAGTCACTGTTGACCTGGACTGAAAGTGAAGTGCAGAATTAAAATGTATTCAATTATGCATCCAACCAAAAAAAAAAAAAACCAAAAAAACAAACCCTAAGTGACCTTTCAATTCTTAAAAAATAGCTTTCTTTGGCAATTAACAGTTGTTTTCATTTTGTTTTTAAGGTACCGGAAAATAACAGATGGAGGAGTTTCAATAAATGGGCATCGTGTAACTAATCCTGAGACTGTTCTTATTCTGGGACAGCACATTCTGAAGAATGGAGTATCATTACTTAGGGTTGGAAAGAAAAATTACTATATTATAAAATGGCTGCAGTTGTGACAATGGAGTATCTCCCTAAAATGACAGATCACTTTAACTCTGCTGCTTGAAGATGTCTCTGTACTGTGCATTACTACACAGCTCACAGACTGCCCAGTATCAGTTTCCTTTTCAAAAGAGTTCAACAGAGTTCAGATGAAGGAGCTGAGTTGTTCCACTGAAGAGATTGTAGATACTCTGCCTTATTCAAAGCACCATTCACAAGGATCTGCATAAGAAGAAATGAAAAGATTCATTTCCAAGTCCAGCGAAGGGAATGTGCTTCCCCCCTCCTCGAACAGCCTTCTGTGTTGTAGGAGAACAGTGTCCAATTATTCCACAGGATAACCCACAGGAAAATGAGCCAAAGCAAACTCAAACCCACTCCTTCTTAGAGCCAATGTGTGCTCATCTAACTAAGAAACCTGGCTGGGGGCAAAGACCACCAACCAATGGTCATGTTCCTCTGAAGAGGTTTGTTTTGAAGGAAACTGCAGAAAATTCATAATAAAGATTCATAATAAGTAATTGAGCATTAATGTAAGTTGCTGCTTGGTTATGTATGGGGACACATTGCACTAAAGTTTTCCAGCCTTCAGGTGGGATTACACAGCAAATTCACTTTTGAAATCTGAAAGTACAGAGCCTTTCAAAGCTTAACCTAATGAATCCCTTTTAAGCCTTCTGTGTGCATAGTATGACTTACAAGGTGACAGTTGTTCCACTTCTTTGGTCCCGTGAATGGCTGGGATGCATCCATGCTGTCCAGCAGGCCTTGTTGAAGGACTATCCTGGTACTAGTTCTGTAGGCTCTGCAGTCAGCTGGAATAGTACATTATCCCAGAAGGTTTGCAGCATGTACATGAAAGGGTTTTTCCAATGTAAGCTGCCCAGGAGTTGTGGGTGAACTGCACCACAAGGATCTCTGGACCAGGAAACACAGGAGAGAAGTTCAAGCACTTTGCAGTGTTGCTTTCAAGGATCAGGCCTCACTCTTGGGCCATGGAGAATAATTTCTTAGCCCATGAAATCTTCAATACAAACTTGCAATAACAGCAGCCACAGGTGGGGGGAAGCCTAAATCTTAGCTTCTGGAATGTGGTATATATTCTAGAGTTGGGCAGGGAGTTTGTTATTGGTTTAGGTATCTTCATTATGTTTCTTTTTACTTGATAAACCATGACTCAAGAGTTCAACAGTAATAAAATATAGTGGCTTGCTTGTTACAGAGACAGTTCCTTCTGGCAGTGAAACTGAAATATGGTACTTTCAGAAGCTCAGCATGTTCCTAGCATTCATTTCAGTTTCCAGATCCTACTTACCTGTCTCATAAGGAGGCATCTCTAGCCTAATCTCTTACACTACAGTGAGAAGTAGTTGAGTTATTTCTAGCTCAAAGAAAGCACATGGAGGAAAAGGGGAAGGGAAAGGGGAGGTTCATCCACCGCTAACAGCCATCATCCTTCAATGACAGAAGCATTAGAGCAAATCCAAAACATGCACGTGGGACCAAAATACTCCAGTATACACCCATGTTCACCTCCAGAGAAATACAGCAGAGCCCATTTGAGAGTTTCTGGTTAGAGAAAAAACTCCTGGGAATAAGTTGTGTTTCATGTTTGATCTCTTTCCTGCCTGTTTTCTGTCATTGCCAAACAGTGCAGACACATATATATATCCACTTATAATAAATTAGTAAATTTATTTTTTAGAAATATGAAACAAACAAAAAAAAAAGTTCTTTGCATGCAAGGTTTCTAACAAGATTCATAAACCCCAAAAAATTTAGCCCATGCTTGCCTTTTACCAAGTCCTAGCAATCCAAACCCTTCCCTGACTCTCCCCAGAGAAACAGCTGGATACAACCACTATTTGCCATGACCATACAAGGCCATCCCAACTGAGTATTTGATTCAAAAGTGCAAAAAGAAGAGTAATTATTTGGGCAAGATATTTTTAAAAACCTAAAACCAACAAACTAAAAAAGCTCCACCACAAACATTGGTACAGCACAATCTGGAAGACTTGAATTTGACCTTGTGGCAGCTAGCAGTCAAGAGGTAACAAGTGAAAGGGCAGGCAGCAGGTAAACTCAAAACTGGGAGCATGAAAGCACCTTCACTAGTTTAAACAGTGTCCTTGAGCACAAAACCATAGCCAAGTGGTATTGAACTTTGAGGAACCAATCCTCTAGCTCACATCTCAAGCACAGTTTAATTAGCAACAAAAAGCTAATTAAGCAGTGGAGATCCTCAGTAACTACAGAAAACACCACCCACCCTCTGCTCTCACAGCTGAAGGAGAAAACTGCAGAAAAAAAAATTACACAGGGTAATTTCATTCAAGTTCCCAACAGGGGCACAACAAAGTAATGGCAAGTATTTTCTTTGCCCTGCTGTGGTCCATAAAGCAGGGACCTGAGTTTGCCATATCCAATCAAAGCAATGAATAAAGGCAGGTTTTACACAAGGTCTGCTCTGTTTACCTGAGAGCAAGGTCTGAAGCACACAGACACCACCCCTCCCTTTACCCATCTGTTTCACTAAGTAAAATTTGAACCTGACTACTAAATACAAACTGTTCACATCAGGATACCGTGTTTTGGTTACAGCAGGACTATAACAGCTCAGGTAACAATGTCAGACAGTCACTAAATCTGAACTTGCCTACAGGGAATTTTCCGTCCGTGATTCTCTCCTCACTGGAGAGCAAGTTAGCTAAAACTTGTGCGTTGATGACAAAATTATTTCAAGTTTAAATTAAATAAGGTGATCTAGAAGACAGGTGTAAACCATCAGTCTAATCTGGAGATTTTTCAGTTGCTGCCCTCATGAGGCTTTTTTCACAAGTTCCCCATAATTTCTTTTAATACTGGTAGTAATAGTGGCTTTTGAAGTATTTTAGCTCAGTTCCTGAACACAGCTTGTTTCACACCTGTCAGCAGGCATGAGCAGCCTGTCTCCATTGTGAATTATGGAACTATTCAAGAGTGCAGAAGTGAGTGAGAACAAGTGAAATCATACCTAAGGCTGTACAGATATAGGTACTTACACTATTCACTTACAAGTGCATGTAAGTCCTGCCACCAGAACTACAAGTCAGTCCAAAACTATTTCTGGCGTAATTAATTTGTGTATTATCTGTTTATTAAATAACAGGATTGTTACAGCATGGACCTTCAAAGTCTTGTATTAAGGATTACAAATCAAGTTCATTTCTTGGCACTCAAACATTACCAAATTGAAACTTTTTGTGAAATTTAAACAAAAAAAGTTGCAATATTTCAGAAACCAAATTAACACTGGAAATTTCGCATGACATTACAGAGCTAGGTATCACTTGCAAGAATTTCTTGAATAAAGGAAATTCATTTGCTTTATGCAGCATTTCAAAACTTTACAAATCAGAGAATTTCTTCACAAGGAGACTGTTGACTGAACTTTGGGAGTTAAAGCTTAGGTAGCAGATTTATGGACGGCACTACCTTGTTGAAAACTTTCACTGATCACCAAATTCATCTGAAAAGTGGTTTACACTTCAGTCATATTTCTTAAATCTGAGAACTCCCATCCCTAGATACAATGAACAATAAAAGTACCTCCTTTGTATTCATTACATGTAATGCATACACCATGACTTTTTAGGCTGTTCAAAAATACACAATATGTATTTCTGTGCTCTGCATGTGTTACCTCAGATCATACATGAAGTATCCAAAAGTTGCATCTGTCAGACTTAAATCCTTGTGCTCATATTGATGCCAAACTGAAAATTACCATGAGAAAAATACATTTTTAAACAGAGCTTCTTGTAAATTAGATTTTCAATCTTTAGCAGTTTACCAAAGGAATTCCATTGTTGCTAACTGATTTCAGGGGGAAGGAACTGCATTTGGTACTAAAAACCTCACTGTCGTGGCCCAATACCATCAAATCAAGCCATGGAGGTTAACAGCAGTGTCCTATTTTTCATGCAAGTTATGTTAAAGAAAAAGTATCAGCAACACTATAGTAAACATTTTCACTTTATACAAAAAGAGTGAATCTGATTGAGAAGTACATGCAAATATGCTGGCTGGAGTTCAAATAAATTTTTATTCATAAAAATTAAAATGTTTACTTTTTCAAGGCTAGTGTAATCAATAGTTATCTGTATGAATTATAATCAGAAGAAAAAAAGAAATCTCATAAACTTCCAACCTAAAATTCCATAATTTTACGATTGTCCTCAAAAAAAAAGCTACTTACAGCACAACAAAATTTCCTCAAAAGCAACTGTAATCTCTGATAAAATACTCCAATTCCACAGGCTTTCTTTCATACTGTCATACATTCCAAAATTTGCAGAAGTTGTGGGCATCCCCTTCTCCCTGGCCAACTTCATCTGTTTTTAAAAGAAACGCTTATTATCCCATTACATTTTTGAAATCCAGTTTTATTTTTCAGTTCTGCCAGAGCAAATTTACTGTCAGGTGGTCCAGGGGCTTGGTCCCAGGGGGAAGGAAGGGGAAGGTGTCCTTGTGCCTGATTATAAACCCCAACATTCATACACAAGCTCCAGTGCAAGTTAATAACCCTGCAGCCACTTTTTAGTCGGCTGTTCTTGTTCGCAAGCTCCAGGTTAATTCTTCCTACATGATACTCCATGAAATCAAGTCTGAAGTTTTGTCTGCCATTGAAACATTTGGGGACAAAGAGAAAAAAAAAAGGGAACACACATACATAGTAATAGGCTTGACATCTCTACTGTGCTATAAAATGGAGACCTCCATCTGTCACAGTGCATGCAATATATTCATGAAAGAAAATACTCGGTGCTCTCTTTTCTTCACAGTATTGAAACTTCTACTGGAAAAGCAGCTTAAAACTATGCCACAAGACTACACCGGCCATCTTAACCACAGGCAACCTGTTCAGCAAGTCAGGCACTGGAACTTGAATGTTTTTCCCCAAGTTCAAATAAGACTGTCACTGAGACAGAAGACTTGGTCTGCTTTAATTTGCACCAGAAACCTGGTAAGGAAACATTTAGAGCCATTTATTATATGGATTAAATACGACTTCTTTTGCAAAATACAGCATATTTTTCTGTTTGCAAATCAAACCAACTGTCTTTACATGAGCAGATTTACACAGTTGCAGTACACAGATAAGAAGAGTTCATAAATAAAAATTCTACTCCGTATACCATGCCTAGCAAGTGTCAAGCCAATGTAACCTCCAATGCATATAAATAGTGTGGCTGATACAGTCTTCACCAAAGATGTGTCTCACGGATCTCTGCAATGATCTGGCTGGCTCGCTGCAGGGCCTGCACACAGGAACACACAAAAGCCAGAGTTAGCTATGCTGGAGATATCCCAGGGACATAACAGCAGCAATCTAGGAAGAACAAAGCTAAAAATGAAACCAAAGCTAATCAGTGTCATTACAAAACAAGTGGCAACCCATTAGATTCTCAAGAAGGGCAGACTTCTTCACCATACACAGTTTTAATGCTGTAAAGCTTAAAAACAAAAGAGAAGCTGCCCCTCCTTTCTATCTAGCCTGCTAAACTGCAGATTTAAAAGCTCCTATGTAATCTTTTCTGATCATGTATTGGTTTTAACTTCTCTAGCAGAGAAAAGCAATACACTGGCATAGTCTTAAAAAGCAGTGAAGAAGAAAGGAAGACAAGTCTTGAAGAAGTCTCCCATTGCTATGGTTAACTGCTCCCCTGAGCTCCTGATCTCTTCATTACCTTCAGCATGTCAGCTGCCTCTTTCCTGCGCTGAGCCATGTCCTCAGACTCCGTGAGGAGGTCATCCAACAAGAGGGATTTGTACAGCTGGCCCACCAGCTCACTCTGGAGAGTGTCCTTCACATGGTTCACCAGAAAATGCATCACTGCCTTTGGCACACTGCAAGCACATCAAGATTGTTTCTTTAAGGTAATTGTTCAAAACCAGGTCCGTTCCAGATTGAAGAATGCACAATGAAGGCAAGCATCTACACACAGCCTTGGCTCAAACTACCAAAAATCTATCACTACCACAAATAAAAACTCTCTCAAGTAAAAGCAGCATCATGTACCATATTAGAGCTAATTCATATAAAATAATTTCTTCCAAATAGAAAAGCTGCATTGTAAAAAAATATGAACAGTATGAAACACAGAATAAGAATAAATAACTTTGCTCATTAGAAACCAACCTATCTGTACTGTGCTAGGGATGACACACATTTAAGTATGTCAACCCTAAAACCAAATTTTTTGTGTCAATGGGAAGGGAAAGAGGCAAAGCAATCATCAATATCTCTGATATTACATAGTACTAACAGTGCAGTAAAGGTAAACAAAGCACTCCCCTGCCATGATACCAATACCAAAATTAACACTATTTTAATACTAAAAATTATATTGAAGGTATTACTTTACTGAATAGACTAAAACACCTATGAGCCTCACTAACCTGCTCTAAAATATGGTTTCCAGATTCCTGTACGTCCCCCCAAACTTCCCATATACATAAAAATATAAATACATATGAAGTTAGACCTTTCCACGAAGACATAAGCAGAAAAGGTTTTATGGAATTCCTCATTAAAGTATCACATTTTTAAAGCAAAAACTTTAAAGGTATTTTCCACAGTAGAAAGAATTTTTTCATCCATCCTTATAGCTAAGTGCTAGAAAACTGAGCCACACACCAGCTCCTATTTGACCTTCCCATTTGAAATAACAGGATGGCAAAGTTAAATTCTGTCAGGGTACACAGCACCTAGAGTTTATTTCAGTTTTTTGCTGCTAATATTCCATCTGAACTGCAGCATCCTACAGGCATTTCCTAAATAATTAAACCTTTTATTTAATATTACACAGAACTTGAAACCATTAGAGAAAACAAGTGCTTCTTCAAACTGCTTCATTCTGTGAAGGGTCAAATTTTACTGCTGCTGTCCCTTCTAAAAAATAAATTTATTTTCTCTCTTCTAACAAACACAAGAACAGGATAAAAATAACAAGATCATATATATGATTCTTGAAAGATGACAATATTTGCATGGCTCAAATATTTCAAGGAAGTTTGGCTTTACCTGTCCTGAATGTTCTTCCTGACAATGAGGAAGTAAGATTTAATAAGTCGTTCAATCACTTCACAATCTCGCTGCTCACGGGCAGAAAGTTTGCGTGCAACAGGTACAGGCTGTGTGGAAAACACAACACCCTCAGCTTACCAATTCTGCTCATTTGCATTTGTAAAAAAACCTCAAAACTGTAACTACTGCTCTTTTAGCCTGAGTTTGATAAATGCAACTTGTTTTGCAACAAACCTGTAATTCTTCAGAAATAAAATTAGAGACATATCAAAATCCACACAAGTGAAACAGAAGTCAGAGGGCACCACTATGTTTTTTTTTAAAGCTCTCCAAATACTTCAAATATCCCCATCTGTTTTTACCTTAAGTGGGTTTTGTCTTCAATGATTCTTCTCTAATATAAACTTTAACATTCAGCACAAAAAGCAGGAATTTGAGTTGAGCTGAGCTTTGTTTCTGTACCAATATCTATCTAGACAAGGAGTTCACTTGCACAGGAATTTGTGAAAGGAAGCCAGTTATCCCAATCATAGCCTGCTAGTGGAGCAGGCAGGGAGGTTGCAGGGAGATTGGAACTGGACAAGGAGCAAAGCAGAAGGGACTGGCTAGAGCTCCCTGATGCTAGAGTGGGAATTATTTAGAGAGATACTCCATATTAGCAGCAAAGGTACAAGATCTGGAATTCAGATGTTTTCTTTCCTGAGCCTGAACTACAAAGAAAAGGAATTTTTCTTCCAAGACTCACCACATCTAATAGGTTTACAGCATGTCCTTTTTGAGGACTGGCAGGTAGGACTGCAGCTGGCTTGGATTTTTCCTCTGCTGATACCTCTTCTGCTTTGGAGGGTTTCAGCATTCCTCTCCAGCTGCCTGTTCCAGACTCCTGAGGTGCATCTGCTCCTACAGGAGTCTGCACAAATAGCACATTGAAAAAACATGGCAGAATTAAAACTCAGGCACTGCAGAGAAGCATCTGATCAAATCACTACAGGTAAAACTCACTAAAAAATAAATTTTTCATGGGTATATTCCTTTCTTTCTGTTCTTCACATTCCCCACACTTATTCTCCCTTTGCTGGTTACAGCTCACAAAAGGTACAGGAAAAATGAAAGCTTTTAAAACTCATACTCTCCCTAATAAAGGATATGGAAATGTCTCACTTGGAGAAGCTCCACAGCATTTTAAGGGTCTACAAATCACTTCTGAAATACGGGGTGGTCTCTCTAAGTGTGGCTTTGACCACACATCCTGTACTATCAGGATCATTCTGAAAGTGTATTTTGAAGATCACCACAGCTCTTCTAATACTTGAATTTAAATTCTTCAAGTTTTATTTATTTATAAACTAAAGTTTCTTACAGCAACAGCTAAAAAATATGCATATTTCTGTTTTGAGGTACCATAGCTATGAACATATTTGTGCTGTCAGAATTTACATGAGGCTTATTCTGTAACAAATCAAAACAAAAATCTTCATCCTCTGGAAGTGAAGATCAGAGATTCTGGGGAGTTTCAGACAAAGAATGACTCAGGAATCTTCTGTGAGAAAGATTTAACACCCAACTCTTAAACATTAGGAATCACTGGAGAAAAGAAATTTGAGTGGATGGTATCCACCCTATGTTAATTAGTATTAAAAGCCCCAAAGTTTATTTTGATGTAGAACAGGGGCAATCTTTATTTTGTACCTTTCCATAAGCCTAATATCTCTTCTATTTAGTCTGTGCTTTAAAATCTACTCCTGTTTGAAAAACAGTCAGGGTCATTCAGGGCTTTGTACTTGTCTTGCTTCAGATACAGGAAGAAAAAAGCTAAATTTATCTATTGTGTTTACAATGAAACACCACAGGCGGATCTTAAATCTAAAAAAAAAAAAGTGAGAAACAAAGAATAGCAAATAGAATACCAGCAGGAAACCTAGGAGGAAACCTAGCTCACCTATGCATATCAAAAATTTTATTTAAAATTGCACAACTGCTCAGAGGCATTGTAGAACACACTAGGAATTCAAATCAAACTTTGTTAATAAGAGAAAATTCTTGTTAAGGAAAGCTCCAGTGCTTTCTGATTGCAAGAAAGCTGTTCAAAATGACAAGAATGCCACTCTCCTTCTGTGTTACAGTGGAGCCTGCTCTACCTCCAAAGCAGTTTCAGAAACAAAGCTACACACGAGTGTGAAATGTATCACACCTAACAGAGGACAGGTTTTGCAGGAAATGCAAACCAAATCTGACACCTTCCTGCAGCCTCCTAAGTCACAACATTATCTTCACAGTGGCTCTTGATTTCTTTTTAATTTTTGCAGCGTACCAAAACCTCTAAAACACTGACAAAAATAATAGTTAAAAATTCTACAAATGACTGGATTTTGACTTTAACCACTTTGTTCAGGACAGAAATGGAAGCGTTGCATTAAAATCTGAATGTGCAATAAAGCAGAAAGGCTGAGCCCCCCTTGGTACTCCTAAAACACAAACTTGTGACTGCCCATCTTTTCTGACTCCAAGCAAGAGCAATTAGCAGAAAAGCCTTCAGAGGAACAATGAACTGTTATTTTAACACATGAGACAGCACACCTAACATGTAAAAAAACACTGCAGAACACATTTCACAAATATAAGTAAAACAGGGATTCAACAATTATGTGAAACAACACAAAGGAGGTTCAGTTTGAACAAAGCCTGCAAAGATTCCCTGCAGGAAGCAGGAAACTCACATTTTAGCTTATCTTCTGTCCTCCTTCTTTAACTGTCAACACATTAAAAACATGCAGTTTAACAGCCATGCTGAGAACTTTTGATTACAATACTGTTGCACCCAACAGTCTACTGAGAGTTTGAGGCAAATTAGGTGCATATTTGCACCCCAATATATTGCAAACAAGAACTCAAAGAGAAAGCAGTGACTTGGCCACCTCATGGCAGGTCTGGACGTGCCACTGCACATCAAACCAGGAGTGCCAAGTAACCCACACTGGGGAGGACATCCAGACTGGGTAGGACACACTGGTGGTGACAGAACACTAGAGACAAACTGCTTTCCTTACACCTGGGGTGCACCACAACAGAAACATGCATGCAGTGCTTAGAGGAAAAATCAAGACAGACCTTGCCATCAGCCTCAGCAGAAGCAGCAGTAACAGTCTCCTGGGAAGCAGGTGCCAATGCACCTGGAGCTTTAGTAGACTAAGGAAGGTAAAAAATGTAGGGAGGGGGGAAAAAAAAAATTCAACTGAAGACCACCAAATTTGCCTAGCAGATTTCACACACTTTTACCTACTAGCATCTTTCAAAAATCCAGAAAAGAAATATTTTGAATTTGCAAGAAAAAGAGTAATGGAAGCAGAAAAAATAAGAAAAAAATAAGAAAGAAAGGAGAAGGAAAAAAAAAAGAAAAATAAAAAGCATCCCCGAGACAGTTATTTTGGATTATCTGACCTTCAATTTCACTTAAGCTCCTACACTGATGATTTAACTATGAAATCAATAAAATGAAGGATCAAAGAGCACTGAAAGCTCTCTCTAGATAGCCACCTTAAATATCCAGTTCATCCATCTGTTATCTTAGACTGATTAAAGGCAGCAGTATTAGATCTACTCTGGAACATTGTCTCTCTTTTAAAGGTAATGAACTTAGTAAACAGATTTCTATCAGCTGTAGAAACTCCTGTTACAACCTCATGAGGATCCTAAACTACAGTCCCTATCTTTAAATTCTTGATAATTCACATAGTACTAAATAACTGTCTAAAATTCCAGCTTACTGTCAGACTGGTTTTTTTCTACTGCCAGACAACATTTTCCATAACACTTGGTTGGTTCTTCCACCCCTGCTACTGCACTAATTCCAAAACCTGGTAAAATTAAGCAAGCTCCAGAGATAGAATACATGACTGGATTATGACAAACAACTGAAAATGTCACCTCCAACATCTGCTCCCAGAGAAAGTAAGACTTAATAAACTGCAGTTTGAAGAGTGACTTAACAAAAAGCAACCACAAGTCGCTATGCTGGCACCGGATATTTTAAATCACTTGCTTATCTTTGAAATCAATGTGTCTCAGCTATAAATAAAAGCATGAAAGTTCTGAGTCCATCTTCAACATCTGCAGTCATTTTATATCTCACCTGAGATGACAATCAAGTAATAAGTGTAATATTGTATTTATAAACAAGTCTTCAGAAATACCAGATTTAAAAGCTCCCAAAAACTGCATCTTTTAAGAAAATGACATTCCACTTCTATCTTATGAAACTGAAAGGAAAAAAACTCAATACCTGGAAGCTCCCAACAGTATTACTAGGGCAGTGTATCAAAATTTCCAATACTTAGGTTGGATCTAGGAGAATGCTTTAAGTTTTAAGTAAAAAATAAAAGCAGACATTTCCTTACCTTGTCTCGTGGCACAGCAGAAGGCAATTCCCGGGTTAACCTGTTCCGCCTTTGTTCCTTTAAAAACAATCCAGCAAGACCTCAATTATGTATCAGTCTGTATCAACACACAGCAAGATCCTCATTTTACAGATGACTTCCATTGTAGACACAAACATGAGTAATTTTATCTCACCCTGTGTCATACTGATACTGTGGGGTCAATGAAATCCTCGATTATTTGGATACTTTGATTATCCAGTCAAAACTAAATTCTCAATGTAAGAAGTTTTGCAAAGTTTTTTTGCAAAACACTACCTAATCAAAGCCCAAGTCTCTAAAAAACAACATCCAAGCTGCACAATTGGGCTCAGCACAGATACCTTACAGCCCTCATTAAGCTGTAAATCCTCCAAGTAATCTAAAGGATTTGATTCTATGGTCAGCACATGATTAGCCCAAAATGAAGGAGGAGGCAGAATTTGCTTCATAGCAAAACAGAATTTGAAGCAATCTGGACAAAGAAATATCTGATTCTGCTTGAAATCAACAATTGATTGTCCACTGAATAAGGCTTGAGTTTACATGGTTTGGTTCTTCAAAAATTCCAATGTCCTGTTTAGGAAAACATTAGGAAAGAACTACCTTAAGTAGTAACACAATTTTGTAGGTTCAGCCTCACCAAGTCTGAATTTCTGTACTCACAGCAGTTTCCATACACATTGTTTTCCAGCTAGATTAAAGAGCAGCTTACCAAGTAAAATTCAAATGCATCCCTAGTCACTACAGAATGTACGTATAGAAGGAAATAAAAGGTAAAAACTGGAGTTGAAATTGTAATGTAAGCATTTAAAAAAGGAACATTACAAGAGCATGTAGTGACAGGACAAGGGGGAATGGCTTCAAACTGAAAGAGAGTAGATTTCAATTACAAATTGCATAGGAAGGAATTCTTCACTGTGAGGGTGGTGAGGCACTGGAACAGGTTGCCCAGAGAAGCTGTGGATTCCCCATCCCTGGAAGTATTCAAAGTCAGGTTGGATAGAGCTCTGAGTAACCTGGTCTAGAGGAATGTGTGCCTGCACGTGGCAGGGGGGGTGGAATGAGATGATCTTGCCTGACTTTCCAATCCAAGGCATTCTATGAGTCTGTGAGAAATGAAAACGAGGTGTTGGCTAAACAAGGGTATCAGTGAGTTCTCAGCCAGAGAGATGAAGTATTGCAACACCAGATTGATTCTCCCAATCTAGCAGATTGGTGCTGAACTGCTCCCACAGGATGATGGCAGTAACAGGTATGGTCAGAGCTGGGCTTGAAAAACACAAGACTACTGATGGGAGACTGATGGAGAGAATTTCTCAGGGAGATGGAAGTGTGGTAACAACAGAGATTGAAGAACAGTGCCAAAAGCAAGCAGAAATTAGAACCTGAACAGAGGAAATGATACTTTTATTACCCTTTCATGAATGAGAGGAGTATTACTGATACATTGTGTCAGAGACAAAATGCAGTTACTTCAAAATGAAATGCCATTTCACAACTACATATTTAAAGTTCCCCTTAAAAAAATTCATTTCATAGGCAATACACAACTAGGTGCCCATCTCATTTTCCAGACTGAAAAACAGGCAGAATCCTTCCAGTGAAATACCAACCAGTGATCCTGAATGCAATATGCAATAGAAATTAATAAATCCACAGACCATTAGAGTATACACCATATCCATAATGTATCACATTTCTAATGCCTCAAAATGTAGAAATGTGCTTCAAGGGAAGAAGCTGAAGCATTTGTTATTTTATCAATTTCCCTTTCACTTAAAAAGACAAGAATTTTTTTTAAGAGAACATACTTTCTTACCTCTATGTTGTTATTCATTAACCCACAGGCATCAGCAAAGTCTGGATGTTTGGTATTGATATAAGCTAACTCAATGGCCACCAAATTATGAACCTGCAATGCAAGACATTCCCAGATCAAAAATTCAGGGAGTAAACCTAATGCCAGTGCAGAGCAATGAGCTACAATGCTGGCAAGCACAGCTTAACTGCCCACAGCAAAAGACCACTCAGCCACAAATCACCTACAATGTGTGAACCAGGGGGAGATGGCTCACTAGGAGGGATAGTGAGCATTCAAAACAATTTTGGCTTTTCACATCAAATGCAGAGTCAAATACTGAAACACTCTTTACTCCCCAACAGGCAATCTGGATCAGACTTTCACATTAAAACATATTTATTTAAAGGTACAAGCTGAACTTTTAGTTTTCACTGGCTAAAGCACATTACAAGCCTCTGAAACACACAGAATAAGGCTTACAATTTAAATTTCATCACTGCATCCCAAACTCTACAGTAAATGCAAAGCTTCTTTTACAAGGGAGGGAAATAACCTATAGGAGGAAGACTAGAAGATGTTAAAGTGAAATTTTGTCAAATTCTTCTTGGAAAATTGAAACATTGGGAATGATATGCTTAGACTCCACTCCTTTGCTTTATATGTACCTATATTCTAAAATAAAGAAGATTCAAGATGTGTACATCAATTACACTATCAGTAACTACAATGCACAAATAACTATCAATTAACAAATAAGTTAACATTCCTCTAATAACTTGGGCTCCTGACTCTGCAAACAGAAGCATCAAGACTCCAGAAAACACACACTTCTACCAGCAAAATTACAGTAGGTGGGAACTTACCATTTCATTTGTGACAGGAAGTCTCCTACGCAAAAGACAGGTTACTACTTCAACTATGGCATCGTGCAATTTAGGAAACCTCAGCAATTCCTAAAAACAAACCAAAATTTTACTGGTGAGACTTCCAGAAGCTTTTAAGCAAGTAATGACACCCACACACACGTCAGTAATTACAAACCCAATTCCAAAGCGTGCACTTTTACCTGTGTGCTGTAATTACTACAGTGCTGGATAATCCTCTGCATTTCCTCATGAACCAACTCCACACAGCGCAAGCTCGGTTCTTCCAAACGTTTGATTTGCCTTTTTACCAGCAACTCAAAGGAAACTTCTGGAACAAACAAGGCAGGACGGGGACCCTGGTTCAAAAGGAGGAAAAAAGCTGCTAAATTGTGTATAAAACAAGATTCATTTCCAAGAACTAGTATCTGATGAGACCCAGAATAAATCAGGTCAGAGTGATCACACCTGACACTCAGAACACATCTCAAGAGTAAAATATGTTACAAGAATATTTAAATGTAAATGCTGTAAGTTGCTGTCTTCAAGATAAAATGTATTAAGCAGTGATTAACCAGTATCCTTAAAAAATGTTGGAGATTTCTACCTACTCATGTCACTTTAGGCTTAAAAATCTGAACAATGCTTTTTCACATTTGTGGATCCACCTATAGATAACATTTATTATAAAGGAAAAGACATTTTCTTTCTAATTTCAGAGAGAAAAACTGCCATTATTTACTGGACAGTCTTGGGCATCTAATACCATACCAACAAGATAAGTAGGTTTCAGTGTTTGGAGTAATTTCATTTATGACCATACAGACCAATGATTAGCTACAGGTGTAACCTTTTTCACCTGAAATATGACATCTTTCCTGTTACTAAATCCTGTTTTTACATTTTCCATTTAGAGGAGGATAGGAACACACTCACACACAGATCATTGCTACAGAGTACCTCATGCTCCAAGACCATGCAGAAACCTGCCTGTCTGTCCACACACAACAGACACAGTACAAAAGCACACTGACATCCCTGACATCCAAAGTCAAGCTTGAAGGAGTGAAGATTTTATTATATCTGCAAAATTTAAAAGTGGCCTTACTTTGTTAATTCTCAGCAACACCAATTCCCATATTAGCAAGAAAGCAAATCTGTCAGGAAAACACAGAACCAGTTCAAAATTGTGCCCTTTATATAGAATTAAACCTCAGCTTCCTAACACACGGCCACAACTCTCAGAAATACAGAAGAACACTCACAGTGGCATTTCTAATGGCAGTCAGAATGTCAATTGTGTTAAGGCCACCCAGAGGGTCAACAGATTCTAAAGTTCTTCCAAAAGTCTCATGAAAAATATAACAGATTCTGGCTCCACCACATCTGAAAGAAGAAAATAACAACTGAAGTAGCAAAGAAAAGAAAGCTCTCATTGAAAACATTTTTTACAGTTGCTTGGATTCAAACATTTTGGAGTATGTTATGGTCCACTGTAATATTGCCAGTGAGAGCCAGTAAGAGCCACTGGGTCAACCTAACCACTCAGTCAAAATTCCAGGAAAACATTTGTACTTACAGCTCAGAAGTCTCTATGTATTTTGCTGTTCCTTCAATAGTGTTACAATATTCTGTGGCAAATTTGGTGATCAGCTGCAATAAAGTAGCACTTTTGTCTTCAACAGGTTCCCCATAGCTGTTCAGTAGAGACTGGTACTGGGCAGCTAAAACATTAATTCTGGTTTTCAGTTCTGGCAAGCAATCCCTGATATGATGCATCAGCAATCTAAAAATAGAAAACAGTCCCTCATTAGAAGGGAGGAAAAGTTTCAGCTTTATCATCTCCATCAAAACAGAGAAGAGACACAAAATAACCACCAAAGGAAGACATTAACTTTGGTGTTACAGTAAATTCAGAAACTGAGAGAATCAAAGTTTTATATGAAAACCAGAGTTTTCTTTAATGCATTACTGTACAGCACCAAAAGAGACATTAAGGGCAAAAAGCAAGGCCTGCACATATGTCTAACACATCAGTTTATATCCTCAAGTAATACCTGTTCAGTGTTCTAGCAAGATACTTGGTTCCATTTCGATTGGCAAGGGAAGGATATTTCTTTTGAAGAAACCCATACTCATCACGAATGGAATCAGCCACACTCTTCTTATTGTTAATATCCAACTGACTCCTGAAGGTTAAAGGCAGAATTACACACCAGTTAATGGATGCAAAGTAAAAGTAATTTACACTTCTGCTTTTCTGGACAGAACATTTTTAACAACTGGTTTTTGCTTTACAAACTTAACTCACCTTCCTCTGACTTTAAAGGTTTTGATTTGTTTCTCCATGCAGCATAGTCAACAAATGGGTATTGGTAGCAACTATACACAGAGTAAGCAATGCTCTTATCAAAACTACATGAGATTTGAGCTAAGTAATGTAAAAAACCACAGCCAACAGTACCACAGCCATATGCAGTTAGGACTAATATATACAGGATGTGGGCTGGATCAGAGCTAACACGAACAGCTGACCAGAAGCATCCCTCAAGCTGAAGGACAACAGCAGAAGTGGTGACACTACAGCTCTTTTTGAAGTGTCTCCACTCCTCTCTGTGTTAGCAGTTGGTTGAGTGGAAGAACAAAGGCTTTTGAGAAGTGAGCAACAAGCTGCTCACTTGCTTATTCAGAAGTTCACTTCAACACTTTCACCTTATTCTTCAAACTATATTCATGGCTAGAAAGCAGAGCATTACTTCATATTAACAGTTTTAAAAATAGTACCAATGTGCCCACACAGACCTATTCACTACTCCAATGATGCCAAGTTTGACTGGAATCACTCTTCCCATGAGCACATCCATAGCATCAGTGCCAGCATCCATGAGATCCAGTTTTGTGATAACAGCAAGGGTTCTTCGACCTACCAAAAGGAAAACACTCACAGGGATGTTCTGATTTGATCAGAGTAACTAAAACTCATAATTCAGCAAAGTGGAGAATTAGTGACCTAAATTCATTAAATAGGTAAATATTGCCCATCCAAACCAGCAGGCTAACACGCACAGGATTTGTCAGGGACCTTAATATTTCCTGAGCTGTTGGTCTGAAAAAAAATGTGCCAAGAACTTTTTCTTTAAAATATAACATGCTTTTTTAATCTAAAAAAATAAACTAGCATCTCAGTAAAATCAGTAAGTTCTTGGGTCTTGAAAGTTTCATGTGAGTGTAGCTACTTTAGTACTGTAGGTTCTCACTGTACAGCATTAATCCTGCAGAACCTACAACATGATCTGCCAATCTAGACCTTTAAGTTTCAGAACTCTGGGAAGTGATCCAAACGACACTGTCGATCATTTTTACAGGAGTAAAACAAAAGGGGTCTGATACCTTCAACCAGGAGAGTTTAACTGTCAGAGGGAGTTTTCCTTCAAGGTTATGTGGCAGACAAGCAAAGCAGACTTGGAGTTTGGTAACAATCAAGAAATGTTATATTTTATGTAAAGAAAAATTTGAGGGTACCAACACTAAATTTTAGCCTGATTTCTGTATGCTTGTTTACCAAGTGTATTAATCTGTGCTCTTCAAATCACACAGTGCCATTTGTTAGCCAATGGTACTGAGAGCACTTCGCAACAGCAAGAAGCAGGCAGCCAGTAGCTTCAGATCTGTTTCAAAGTCCTTAGGTTAATATAAAATTATAATCTTCCTACTCCAATAAATCAGCCAGTTCTCCAACATAAATACAGGCCACCACAATTAATCTCATCCTTACTAAAAGTCACTAAACAGCTAGACAGTCAATTACCAGCTGCAGGGTGGCAGACACTCTCGAGCAAAGGAAACCATGTTGGACAATAAAGCATGAAGTTGCCCTAACAGACCACTGTGAACCACTGAAATTCTGAAAACCCCAAAAATTTTAACATGATTTTGCTGCTGTGGAAACAGAAGTAACCCATGACTATTAACAATAGTTACTTGGCCTCCTGGCAAGCCAGAAATCTTTCAGTTATTGATTCATCTCAGCATTCTCTTGAGTTGCAGAGACTGCAGCAAGAAGTCTTTAAGCAAATATAAAAATTCTATTTTCTAGGAAATGTGGTGATGTTACTTTTCTTACTGTATTTTGCCCAAACAACTTCAGTTTTATTGCAGGACTGAGTTTGAAGAGGCAGTTGCTTACAGCACCCAGCCAGCCTCGGTGCTTACCGTCCGGATCCACCTCCCGCGCTATTTTCAGCGCCTCCGAAGTGGCCATGTCCGTGTTAGCGGCCGTCACTGCCAGGATAATGGAATTAGGGTTGCTGATGAACTGCAGGATCAGCTCTCTTATTTGAAGTTCAATGTCTTTAGGCTGATCACCAACAGGCACCTAGAGAAAAAAAATAACATGGAACTGTTCAAAACTGTGTCTTTATGCCTGCGTGAGGCTTGGTGTCCAAGAACCACGAGTGCAGCTGGCAGAGTGGGGTGTGCATGGGCAGGGAAAGAAGTCATCTTGTCTTCTTCATGTCTCAGAAAATTACCCAAATGCAACCTCAACAAATAGGATCTGAACATTTCTCCTAGGGTATCCTCACTTTATACAGCCTCTTACAGAAAATACACATAGCAACTCTAGGAAAAGCAATGTGGAAAACATTTTCCAAGTTGCCAAATACTCATCTATCTGCAGCTCTGAGACCTGGAATGCTACCTCTGCTATGGAAAGGAACATGCAGCCCACCATCACTTTCATGTAGAAAGAGAAAAAACATAAGCAAATCTATCTCTGACATCAGCAAAGTGCATCAGAACCCCCAATCTTACCCCAGAAAACAGAGAGATGTCAAATTTACATAACACTGCTTAACCCCAGGAAAGCAGTTTATCCAGCAATGCAGAACAATGGCAAAGAGTGAACAGGCACACCTTGTTCAAAAATACACAGTGAGTCAGAAGAGGAGTATTCTGCATCCTACCTTTGTCATTCCAGGTAAGTCCACAAGAGTCAGATTTACAACATTAGATGAAAAAATCTTAAGATGAATTGGTTCAGGACTGATCCCCTAGAAATACATTAATAAGAAGTAACAATTACTGCTCTGGATTATTTAAATGCATCATTTGAAAATCCAAAGGTTGTAGTTTTCTACTACAGAGACCTTCTTTCACCACATACCTTAAAACACACAGCAAGGAAAAAAAGCCAAACACATCTGTCAACCAATTCTTTTGTCTTTGGCAGCAGTCAATTTTCTAATTACACATAAAGCCAAGTATGGAGAAAAATTAAACAAGTTTAACTGAAAGTTTATTTTTCACACTTTTATTACAGAATCTTGAAGTAAAGCAACAACTCTCTGTTTTTTAGCTGAAGTAATTTATCTCATGAGCACAGTGAAACAATCTCAAGATAGCAAGCAGTATTCCTGTGTTGTTCATTAGAACAGTTAAGTGCTTTTCACTCCTAGCTGTCAAAACTCTTAAGGAAAGGTTTAAGCAGCAAGAAAATCAACAGCAAGACAACAGATGGACAGTACAGGATTTACCTTATTGTTTCCTGAAATCCTCTCTGTTTCATTTTCTATTTCCTGACGAATTTCATCAAAATCTGTATAGATCTGAAGGAAAAAAAACAACCTTAAGAATAAAAGACAGCATTCACTTACACAACTGCAAAACAAGACAATGTTCTCTAAGGGAGGGTGAAAAACTCTGTAAGTGTACAGAATATGAAAATAAATGAATTCTTATTAGCCCTTAAACTGATGCTAACAGGACTCACTTCATCACTGCTAAAAATTACAGAAATTGGTATTTAATCTGTTGACTAATTCTGTGAGATGGCAGTTATTAGCACTTATAACCAAAGTCACACACAAGTTATAATTTGTGTCCACACAAAGATAATTCCAAACACGTAATTCTACTCTGAGTCTAGCTGCAACCCTTTGAAATTAATAAACATGTAGCCTAAACCACTTCTCAACCCTAAGAGGACAAAGGGCAGTTTCATTTTCAATTTTTCCACTCTTCTAAAAACTGTTCTGCCACCAATGCAAAACAAGATAGCACAGAGCTACCCTTGCACTGGTTCCCTCTGTATTCCTCCCTAGCTTTCCTTCAATTCCTAGCACTACCTAGAAGGTGAGGAAATAATTTTAGGGTAATAAACACTTATGTAATTCATCTACCAACAAAAATATTACTTCCTTCAAGCAAGACTTAAGCTTTGACTCTTCCTGAGGTGCTAGATCATCTCAGTTTGTGCTCCTTGACCCTGATGCACATGAGGCTCTTCTGTCTTTTTCACAGCTTCCTAATAAACCTCTGAAGTAGCCAATTCTTCAAAGGACTGAAATGATTTGTTCTTACACCTATCCTTGTCTTTGTGATGTCCATTCTAATTTTGGCAATGCACAAAATAGAATAATCAACAAAATAACCCAAAAAGGACTATGATAACTCAGCAGAATCAATGACTCGCACAAGACATTAATGTTTCCAAAAGTTTTCTACTCATAGAAAGCAAAACACAAAATTCTCCATTTTCTGCCATATAGTACAGGAGGTATAATAATGCCAGTAAACATCATCTTTTCAGGAAAGTCAAGGGAAGAGATAACAGAATTAAGTACATATATATATATATGTTAAAATATTTATGACACTGCTACTTCAGCAAGAGAGTAAACCTACCTTATTTTTGGTATGAAGGAATTTACCCCATTCTGCAGCATCTACCTCTGAAAACAAAAATGGATAAATGTGAAAAAAGTAGATGTTTCACTAACATTTTTCCAAGGCTTGTTCATTGAAAATGATGAGACTTTTTTATTTTCAAGCAGCAAAAGAAAAATTAGTTCTCTTTCTACAGTTATATGTGAAATAGCTCAGCATAAATAGATTTATGATTCTCTCTATTCAAACACTGCACACTACTATGTCTAATTTGTCTCACACAAGGTCCCCCTTCCTTCCTATGACTGAGCCAATCACTTATCTTTCAGAAATGGCCTTGTTCACTAAATATCAGCTTGCAACAGAAAACAAGATAATTATTAGCAATAGCTTAAAAACCTGGGGAAAAAAGGCTAGCTTTTAGCATCTTTTTTAAACCATGCAAGTGAGATCAAATTACAGCTGAAAGGAAAAGTTAGAAAAACCTGTGGGACTAAAAGCAAGCAAACAGAAAATACACAAGAACTCTGCATAACCAAGAAGCCTTAGGAGAACACGTCTCTTCCCAAATCTGCCAAGGACCAAACATCCTCGCTCTTGTCAGTCACCACTGAGGTCCAGAATTACTTGGGGACTATGCAAGAGCAGTCCCAGAAACACCAAAGGAGGTTATGTTCAATTCCTGCTTTGTAGCACAGGCAGCAGTTTGAGTCACACTGCAAGATATTCACACGTTCACTATTAGCTTTCCAAGTACTAATGGTGAGTTCCATTTTCAATTTTTAGTTTGGGTTCATCTCCTCTGTGCTCCCTGACACAGTAATCTGCTCTACAAGAAATCTGGCCTTTTGGCAAACACATGGTTTATCAACAGTCAAACAAGCTTTCAAAACATTTTTTTCACTTAAGTTGAAATTTAAGAAAGTTGATCAACAAAGATTTTTTTTTTTTAAGGATTTGGGAATTAAAAGTGCAGGAAGTTCTATGAAGCAGCAACGGCACAGAAGAAAAGCAAAAATCATCTCATTCTAATGCAACAAGGTAAGAAAATTGAAAATAAATCAGATCACAAGACAGCAAAATAATCACCACAGTAGCTGAAGTGTAAAAGGAAAAGTGTAATCAACAATCATGTGGCATGAAATGTATGTGATTAGTGTATATAAGCATGCACTTCAGGTGTAGGGAGAGAAAGCAAGTGGATAAAGGCAACCTTTAGCAAGGTGTCTTGGATTTTTCCATGTAGCAGGGTCTGCAGTTAAAGAGAAACAGCATTGAATGGTGTTTAACATTTGAAGTCATATTTAATATAGCATTTTATTCACTTTCAGTACCAGATCCTATTACAAAGAGCACAAATGCATGCAGACAGATGTGCATGCTATTCTAGTATTGATGAGTGTGTAACATATTAGCAATATGCACAGAAATAAGACCTTAACTAAACACATATAAATGATGCCTATTAATCAGATATTCTGTACAACAAAGTTTGCCTGATGATGACTATTATTGCCATTAACCTAATTCTGACAGCTCCAAATATTTTCTTATCTGAGCACAGAAAACAGCACCACTGGGCTCCACAAAGCTGAACTTCTTTGGCAAAATATGTTTCTCATAATTTACTCATGGCAAGAACCAGAAAGAGTAAAGAACCATTTATAATGTCATTGAAAGTAGTGCTATTGTTTGGGAAGGAAATCTGATGCTGTGCATCAATATTTTTAAGACTAAATTAAAGAATAACTTCAGTTCTGAGACAGATTTAAGAAGTGGCAACATATGCATTACCCTTCTCAACTTTTAATTTTTTCAAGGTATTTACGGAAATTTCAGTACAAAAAAACCTCAATTTCTTATTGAAGGGTTGATGAATTTACAACTCTGTTTTCCTGTGATCTCTGTACAACACCCTGAAAGTGCAAGCAGCAAAACAAACTGGTGAAGATACTTTTGGTTTGTGCCTGTTTGGTACAAAATTCAGGTGGCACAACAATAATCAACTCATCTGTTTGAAAAGCTTAGTTCATCTGGAGAGCTGATGTCTTGCTCAGTCAAAGGTATGAGTATCCTCAATAGAAATATGATTTTTGATGGACTGAATCTGTTAAGAAAAGATTTTTAAAACCAAACTTTTATCCCTACTGTTCTGCAGGCACATGAGTTATGAAGAAAACATCATTAGGAAAAAAAGCTTTTGTTTGCATTGGTTGGTAAATAGGCAAAATGACATACCAGTCTCCAAAGTAAGTGCAAAATGAAAGGGTTCCTCCATTCCAGGTTACTGAACAGGTTTTATTTACTGTTCAGAGGAAATAAAGTAAAATACACATAGAGGAAGGAACTACAGTATGTTCAGTATTGCATTGCTCATCTCCTCTTGAAAATTGAATCTCAGGGAGCAAAGAGAGACCTAAAGACAGGGAGAAAAATATACAGCAAGATACTGCCACAGTCAACATCTGAAAGATATGGACCAAGCACTTTGTGATTATGTGCTTCCCTGGGAGATGATTTCCTTCTCAGACATTGTTTTAGTATTAAATGATTCCCTTTCTGGTGCCATGGGTATTTGCAGCCATTTGCAGTACTAGGTTTAGTCCTATGTATAATTTCTTTTTTTTTTTTTTGTATTATCTATAAGCTTCTTAAAATAAATATTAAAACAACACACACGGGTCAGAGACGTTGCATTAACACCTCTGGAAAAGTTTCCCAATAGATCTAATTTGTTGGAAAGGAGTTTTTTAGGAAAGGAGGAAGGATTTGCATTTCTCTAAAGGTAACAATGCTCAAGGCAAGGAGAAAGTGTTTTAATTAGCCTACATTAGGCAACTCACTGTTCTGGTTTCCACATAGAATGTTTCTTTATCACTCATTTAACTGGTAAATGAGTCTTCCCTCAATTGTTACTTTTTGGGAGCTTTTCAGGCAATACCTTCAGAAGAATTCATCACCTGATTCCATTAAAGATTAAATGCCAGATAAAGGTGTGAGGAAATGACAGTTTGGTCACATGATGAAATCCAGTATTACACATTATAAGAAATTACTAAAACAGCAGCTATTAAGAACAAACAGATCCTGCTTTTCACACCTCATGAGTAAAGCAAGTCTATCTTTTTCTGGTTTTCCATACCCTGTAGTAAGACACGAAAACCTTAATTAACACACAGGAAAAGCACACATGTTACTTGACTTTTCTCAGGATTGCCCTCCACCAAATTGTACTTGTCATGTCCTACTCTATAACACTCCTTTAAGAAGTTCAATACAATACAAAGATTACTGTCTTCAGTTATTCAGGCATCTCCTCTCCCTTTCTAAAGCAATAGAAATGTTAGTCATTTCCAATGGGAGAAGCTGCTGGGAGTCATAAAAGGCCACCACCACAGAGGATCTACTCTGCAATGAGAATTTCCCAAATACTAACTCCTGGACCATTTCTCCCATCCTTGACACCAACTAGATTGCAAGCACTTTTGAAGGAAAGCTCTTTTCCTCTTGTGCTTCTACAAAGCCAAGCCCAGTGAGGCAGCCCACACTGTTTGGGAGCCAGAGGCAGGATGAGATTGCTACCTGAAGTAGAGGGCAAAAGGCTGACAAAACAGGGTTGATTTATCAAGCAATGGATCTGTATTAATTATTCCTGTGTTCCTGTTCAGAATTTGAACAATGTTCAGTTTCTGATCTTGGAACAAATGAAAAAAAGGAACCTGTAAGTGTTTACTACTTGGCCACTGGTATGTTCTCTCTGATTTCCCATTTCTGAACTACCATTATAGGTCTTCACTGCAAGGCCAATTTAATAGTTCACAAGACCAGGCCCAGTTCTCTGGTAAGTGCTGCTTCCCTTGCAGTTTGATCAGAGAACACCACAGTGTGGTATCATCACATCAAACACACCATATGTGCTGAATCACTAGAGGCCAACAATAAACAGCAAAAGCACGATGAGAACATTTCCTTCACATCAAATTACACACGTTCTCTGCAGAATACACAGATCAGTCTGTTCTAAAAATACAGAACTTCACATTTAATGGAAAATTTATCTTTGGTATTTTCTGACTCTCTTGATTTATTGCAGTGATCACAGCACAAGGGTATCACTTGTCCCTCCCTAAGTGAACAGCACAGCAGCCAAAAGGGCTTTGTGTTAAAAACTAGGGAGCTTTCTGGATGCCAACACTCCAAGAGAGGTAAAATGAAAGCTTGTGAGAACCACAGAGTAGTAGCTATTTTGAAATGGCTGTGTTAATGTATAATACCAGTAGAGGAAGCATTAGGATGGATACAGGTGACAATCACAAAACAGAAGTCAAAAGAGAAGAGGGAGTTGTATGAAACTGTCTGTGTGCACTGAGAGTTCAATGCCAGCACTCAGAAAGCAGCATACCAAGAATGATACTCTCTTGTCCAAAATTCAACTTGTAAAGAAGAAATCCCTCATCTGGATAAAATCCTTTTCTGCAAGACTATTCCCCACTGGGAAATCCCAAATCCATATTCAACCCTACCTCAATATCTACCTCATTACAAATAAAAGTACTTCTAAAAACAGATCTCTAATGGCACTTATTACAACATTACACAGCACAGCCAGGATAAGAGGGTTTTTCTTTCCAAGCTCCTTGATCCCATCTTCTCAGATATAACACCACAATCTGAACATAAGCTAAACCAGACCAGTGACAGCACCATTTAGACCACAATTTGCCTGAATTTTTGAGAGAAATATTAAACTCAATTAGTAAATCACAATTTCTGTTCTTACCAAACAAGTCCACATCTCTCTCAGAAGAACAAGATGAGATTATAACATTTATATCCTACATATTGATTGTTTTCCCCACAAAAATCTAAGTGGGTGTCATAAATAATAATTTAGCCTGACATCCCTATGAATTTTAGATTTAAAATCCAAATCCCCAAATCAAATGCAACCTAAAACAAAAAGGCTCTGCCTTGACTCAGAATACTCCAATTACAAAAACACCTGTAAAGTTGCAAAGAAGAACAAAATAGTATTTTACCCTCACAATCAGAATCCAAGCATTCTGAAAAATTCCAGAAATAGAAACTATACACTGCACAGTACAAGCAATGTAAAACTGCATTTAAAGACATCAAACATGCCATTTCTAGAACTTGCACAGAGATTGAATTCTCCATCCTTCAAGGTTTTCAGACCCAAGCAGATGAAGACCAAAGAAACCTGGTCTTGACTTCAGAGTTGGCCCTATTTTGAGGAGATTGGACTAGAGGTCTCCTGAGATAATTTCCAGCCTGAATTGTCCCTACAATTTCTCACATGGTTTGCATACTAATTGTCATGAACCTTAACTGTGACAGTAATTAAGATTGGAGCTTAAACCTTTCAAACAGCACAACATGAGTAACTGTCCTTCAGAAATCAAAGGCATAAATATTACAGGAAAACAAATACTGTAAAGAACTTCTGATACCCTGACTTAAAGGTATTGGTAGAAACAAATTAAGAAAAATTTGAACACAATGAGAATTAATATTTATAGACACTAGTTTATCATGCCAACAAAAGCCTGTGCAGCTTTTAGTGTCTACATAAAAAACCCAAGATATATCTTATAATCAGAAGGTGGACACGCCCCTGCTGCTCCCTCCTAAGATCAGGAGCATTAGTTGGTATAAAATGAGCATTGAAACTCCCAAAGGACAACTGAGATCACTTTCTTGATCTGCTGAAGGACAAAATAGAAGCAGTACAGAAGACAAGCTTCAAAGTAAACAACTACAGAACATTTCAAATGTTGTGCTTGATGCACTTGGAGCCTCTCAGTGCAGCCCAGTAGGGTGGCATCTGTAAGCTACAGAACGTGTCAATTCAATTCTGTTTGCATCTGCTACAAGTTTGCTCTCATGTCTCCTCCTTCCTCTTCATTCAGAACTTACCTATTTCCTACTCTCCTTCTAAACACTTTTATACTCATCACCTCTCAATGAAATAACTTATTAATACAACAAAAGTAGAGGGGATGAAAAACACACACAAGAAAATCATGTTCTCTACACTCCAGACAGTTACCTTTACATCTGAAATGCTTTCTTTGGCCTGTTTTTCTCAAAAGAAATTCCCAAGAACAGGAAAACTTAAAACATTAAAGGCATTTCGAATATCCAAAAGATTTTGACTTCATGACATTTGCTAAATGGAAAAAGCAGATGGGACAACAGCTGTGTTTTCTTCCAAGCAAATTTTAAAAAGCACACTAGACTTTAAGATTACAGCAACTGATTCTTCATTTAAAAGGACAAGAAAGACTTGAATTCTCTTTCCAAAAAAGCAGAACACGTTCTTGGATCACACTTACCATTCTCATCTCCAGCTCCTTTCCGACCATCCTCTGGGGACACGTGCACCAGCTGCAGGATCAGGGGTCTCCGGGTGACAACTCCAGTCCCTCGGGGGAGCAGATCCCTCCCCACAAGGCTTTCCAACACAGAACTCTTTCCACTGCTCTGAAAAATGGAATACAGTTACATTACTTTCTGAAACAGAAAAGTGCTGTGATATTTTCGTTTGCTTTCATGTGGCCTGCAAAGAGCACTCTGTGTTGTGCTCTGCTCCACAGTGCCTGAAGGAGCACAGGACAGGCTCCCTGCAGACACTGCAGGGCCACTGCCCAGGCACTGGGGACACAGGTCTGCTACAAACCAGCAACCACCTGAACCTGCCTGGGATACTCAGAACACATTTCTATCTACATGGTTCCAAGGGGTCCCATGGTTTTTATCTCTTAACGTTAAACTAAACTCATAATAGGTTTCAGAAAAATTCAGCTCCTATTTAACATTTTCTACCACAAATATCAAACTCTCCAGAAACATTTCTGGAAAAAAAATGTTTTTCTTTATAATGCTCAGAGAGAAATGTGATGTCACGTACTATGTCCTTTTCCAAGATCTTGAAGTAAAACTGCTGTGTAAACTGAGGAGTTTAACCCTCTGTTAGTATTAGAATTAACACGGGCTGGCTGTATTGATACCAACAGCAGCCATGGCACAAACATATATTAACATGTATAGGCTGCTACAATGTTATATTCCTTTCAATTTGAGGTTTGGTTGAGTGAGGGGGGGTGTTGGGGTTTTTTTGTTTGGTTGGTTTTTGGGTTTGGGCTTTTTTTGTATAATGTATAGTATCAGCTTGGTAAGTACAGACATTGTTTTACACCCTAAATATAGAAACAAACACTGTTTCATGTCACCCCACTCTCTCTCTGTATATATTTAAGTATTTACATAACAACAAACTGTAAAAAGTTGGGAAATAAAGGCTGTGAAATTACAAATACTCTTTGAGAGTTTACATTTAAAATGTTCTCCTGCAGGATTTTTAAGATTCACAATTGGTCCAACAAGCAGCTGTGAAAATCTGGGTTTAAAAAGTGATTCCAGACAAATGCCATGCTAAAACTAACAATAAAAAACAGACCCAGCTATGTCAACACAATACTCAATCTGAGTGAGAAGATTTTCTCTTTTTAATTATATTGTATTAAACTTTTCCAGTTTTCTGCAGCTCTAAGTCTACACAGTGATGCCATGAGAAAACCTGCTCTGACAGTCATTGCCACCATGTAGGAAATGTTTCTGTATTAAGGGAAGCACCAAACACTTCTCTCATTAAAAAACAAACAAACAAGAAAAAAACAAAACCAGGAAACCAACAGATGCTTCTGACAGCTGGAATGTGCATTATGTAACTGCTATAGAACCTCCACTCAGCAGATCAGTTCTCAAGTAACAGATTTGAGACTTCAAGCAAATGCTGAGTATATAACCTAGCAAAACATGATATAAAAGAAGTGATGAATATCCTTAAATCTCACAAATGTAGTGACATTAGAGGATTTTTCTAAAACTAAAAAACAGATAGGAGGTCAAGCAACATGCTACTATCAGACAGTACAATTCTAGTGCAGTAAAACAAGACACAAATATATGAGAGCTTTCAAACCTACTGAAATAGGACTTGTATGCAGAATGACAAAATAAATATCAAAATACAAGGCTAAACCCCTAGAAAGTTTGAACACCAACAAATTAAAGCCTTTTTTTATTGTACCACTTTATTGTATATGCTTTTTGGCACAAAAAAAGATGTTTTTTTCAAAAATATCATTTGTCTCAATAGCAAAATAAAACACCACGGCAGATTATGTGTATTTTTCAAAGTAAACCTAAATCACATTTGACAGCAGTGAGATCAGTGGTCCAGAAAGACTTAGAAAAACAGCAGGGTCAAAAAGAAATACAGGTTTATTAAGATTTGTTTTTCCTTTAAAAGACTCCCCTAGAAAGTTATTAATAGTTTTTTTTCACCTGTCCTTCTCCAAACCAACTTTGGGCACCTTCCCTGCAAGCAGCTAATGGCAGACCATTGGGCACTGAACTCTTACCAAATAACTTCAGAACAACCTGACCAAAGCATGAACTAGGTCTGGAAGCCTCCCTGAGAGCTCCTGCTCTGGCCCACTTCTGAACTACTGAAACTACAGAATGTGAAAGAACAAATCCACAGAGACAAATAACAAACCAACTCTCAACACACTTCCTTAAAACAAGTGAAATGCCCAACCAAAAAACTGAGAGATGATAAAGGTTCATCTGTTGCATTGGAAAAAAACCCAAAGACCAGTGTTTCATTTATTAAAAATATTTCAAACATTAAGAGGCATCTGGATGTGGCACTTTGGGATATGCTTTAGGGGTGATTATGGTAGGTTGATGGTTGGACTAGATGGTCTTGAAGGTCTCTTCCAATCTTGATGATTCTGTGGCCTCTTGAGCAAGATTTTCTTAGGCAATGAAATTTCTTAGAAATGCTCACTCAGCCTCAAAAGGCTGGAGATCAGACTTAGATGAAGTGGCTTCTCAGGAACACATAACCCAAGCACCTAAGGGATAGTAACAAATAGCTGGAATCCCTATCTCACCACAAAAGGAAACCAAAATCCATGGGACGAGCTGCTGCAATTGCTGCTCTTAAGTCTTTCCAAAGGAGTGGTCATGCAGGAAGCTAAAATGGGCACAGCAGGCTATGTATAGAAGCAAACCACTGTGTCTTACACCACTCCCCGCTACCTCTGCATGGGGAAGGAACGATCTGGATCCTTTGCAAACACACTAAATGAAACATTACAGTACTCCATGCATCAGGAAATTCCTTCAAATTGCATTACACTCTCAACTGAAGCAATCTGTTGCTGGAATACAATTATCTAATGACGCACTTCTTAATCTGGACTCCTCAGCCTCCATCACCAAGAATTGTCTGGGAACGCGGGGAGGAAGGCAGCAAACACAAAGCTGATCTTGTTCTGCCAGTGGGAGGAGGCAATGGGATATGGGTCTGCTAAGAACACAAAGCCAGTTCAACCAGTCCTTCATACAATAGATACAGACAGACACTAATCCTGATAACCAAAGGAATTTTTAGGAATGAGTCTGCAGAAGTATCACACTTGTTTTGTCATCCCACTGAAATGCTCGTCACCAATTTTAAGCATGGACTGAAATCCATACATTCATTTCATGATGGGTCAAAAAAAGCATTAACAAACTCTATTTTTTCATGGGTGATCAGGCAGATTTTCCCTCTGGTCTCTAATATCTGATCCTAATTTGAAATATCTATGAGCTGTGATACCTAGAGGAACTTAATAGAGATTGCTCAGGAAAAGAAGGGCAGGGCAAATACAGGAACATCTTGTGTCACTCCTTTAACCTTTGTGTCAAACTATCACAGCTGAGTGTTTTACACTCTGCTCTGTCAACCATCATTAATCTCAGAGAGAAACACCTGAGTCTGGTGGATGGCAAAATCATTTTTCTCCGAAGTGCTAAGATAGAAAGAGATGAAGCACATAGGACTTCAGTATTTAACATCCTATGTTACTGTCAGAGTGTTGAAATCTTACCAGCATGCTCACTGCCTCTGTAACAGCAGTAAGTTCATCTTTGGTCTAGATTAATCTGAAGATGATGCTGACAATCAAGGATGAAGGACAGTCACTGGGAAACAACTGTGCACTTAACCTCCCAAATTAAAAAGCTGCAAGCTGTAAGAATTGTGATCCACTTCAAACAACCAGCTCCTCTACTTTTAACAGCCCTCATGAGGCTGCTTTGCTTCCCTATCCTTCATTTCTTCTTTACTTGTCCCCTGTTTCAACTGTGTGCACTTGCTCCCATCCATTACACTAATTCTTAAAAGAAAATGTGGGTTACAATCTGCTGCACTACAAACCACAGTTTTAGGAATTCAGGAGTACACAGCAAGTGCATGATTTTATAACTGTCAGCTTCATTAACAGCCAGAGATGCTCCTTTCAAACACACTTTAGGGTCATTTGACAAGTCAGATGGGAGACACTCCATCTTGAAAATGCTGAAGTAACACTATGAACATTCACATTCATCCCACCCCATTTACTTCATTGGCTTTCTTATTCTATTTCCACATCCTCATTAGCATTACTATTTTAGGAGTCTTGTGCCTTACACCAAAGAGAATGCCAAGATGTTTTCTCCATATCAAAAAAAGAACCCTGACCCAATCTTCTTGCACCACTGAGTTATTCTCCACTTTTAACCATGTCTAGAGATACAAGGGCCTAGAAGACATTGATGGCACAGACCAGTGCTAAGAAAGGATCAAGCACCTCAGTCTTGTCCATATGCACTGCCCCTGGATCACCTGTCACAGTCAGCAGCAAGCCTCTATTTCCCTCATTTCTCTTTTTCCTTAACTCCTGATCCTGTGCTGGAAGTTCCTGCTGCCTTTGATGCCCCTCTCAGGTAACAGAGGCTTTCTCTAGACCATCTCTGCCTATGCAGGTGGGATTTCTACATCCCTGAGCGAGCTTGTCCTCGATTCTATGTCCTGCATGAGTCCTCTGTGCTGGGGCTGAGTCAGGAGCTCCCTCAGCACTGCGCTCCTCAGACCTCCACTCATTTTCCCAAGCAGGAGTATGGATTATTGCTTTGGGCTCCAAGGCTGTCCTTAAGGGAATGCCAGGTCCCTTGTGATTCACTGTCCTTTAGCTCATGGGCTCTCACCAATTAGCTCAGTAAATAAGCAAAGTCTGCTCTTACTCTTATGAAATCCATGAAACAAGAAGGCAAATTAACACAAGGCTCACCTGGAGACTCACTGATGCACAAAATCCATCCAATTTCTTAGTCACATGCTCAGATTGTTGACTGTTATATATTTCAAGTATTATTAAAATTATAATGGACTTGAATCAGCTGCAACAAATTTCAAGTCATCTTACAAGAATCTCCTGCCTACCTTTGTCTATCTTTAGACTGCACAATGTCTTTGTGGAGCCAATGCTCAAATAAAACATCATCTGTGGGGAAAACACCTGGTTAAGGAAACATGTCCAATAAACTACAAGGAAACTTCCAAAACAAAATTTAGTTGAAAGGAGTGTAAAATTTAGCTCATTGTTTTTAAACAGGGCAAGCAGATAAGTTTTTTTTATTACTTCATCCAATAGGGAAAAATATGCAACATAACACAGACTTATTACAGGACAGCACAAGAAAACAGAGGCAGTGATGCCAGAATTCCCTATGCCTTTTGGAGTGGCACAATGCAAACATTCAAGAATGACAGAAAGGAACTGTGAAGTAAGAGAGACTTCTCAATGAGACATCATAATTCCTGAAGAGTTCTAGTACGGAAAGCAACGCATCTGGCTTTGACATCTGAGATGAAATGGTGGCAATTTGGCAGTTTCTGTCATTCAAGAAGCATAAAAATCCTGCTGGTAAATCCTGCTCTTGGCAATACACACAAATAGGATTTCCTAAATTTTCATTCTATCATGGGGAAATAAAAGCTAATGCACTTGTGCTGGGACCTCACCCCTGGGAATATTACCCACACCAGTGCTTTAAAAAGTCATTTGCAGTAGCCATCCTAGAAGAGTTCAGCTCACTACAACTGAAGAGCAGCAGTATTTTTTTTTCTTTCCTTATTTTGCAAATATGAATTATTCTAGAATAAAAGGTGAGCACACATGCAATTTCAGAGCAGTTCCACAAAGGAACTGCTTTGGTTGGAACAGCTATTATAACAAAATTTTCCTATTCAAACTAGGAATGCCCCAAGCTAGGCTGGACCTAAACAGCTCACGAATTTAAAAATTTATTTACTAATCAAAAAAGAATGTTAAAGCTATAAGCAGGCCAAATGAATCATTTAAAGACATTGTTTGAAACAAAATAACACTTCTAAAAGATGCAAAAGACACAACAGGCTGATCCCAACTGGAGAAAGCAGTAAAACCAGCACAATGCACTGCTCATTGTTGCAAAATGCATGCAAGATCTTGTCCAGACTACAAGACTGTTGTTCCTGCAGGGCATTCCCCATTTACTTGAATACAGAGCTCTCCTGAATAAGTCAGGGAGAGATGCAAAGTCACAGGAACTACCTCCACTTAAAACAGCTTATGTACAAGTAGTAAGGAATGCCAGAAATACACAGGTCAGTCAAAATTCTTCAGAAATCCTGCATTTACACCACATCCAACTGTGCCAAACAACAGCAAGTACAGCAATGATTAGCAGATGTTTTCTTCCTCAGTACATCAATTCCCAAAGCCCTCCAATAATTCACCTAAGAAAAAAATGCCTCATCTAAGTAGAAACAACTTACAGATTCTCAGTTACATCATGGAACTGTGGTATTTGAAGATCCCCATTTGCAAGCCAGGTCTCCTGACCTCACATAGTATTGTGTATACTGCTATATTCATGACTATATTCATGAATCAAAACAAAGTCAACTTGCACATTCAAATTTTAGAAGTTCTAAACAACCATATCATTAAAACAAACCCAAACTCCAAATCTCTAAGTTAGTCACCCTTCTGGCTACTACACAGACAAATCTTTTCCAAGAACTACACAGTCATTTTCTCTCCAGATTGTGAAAAACAAATGCCTGTGCTGTTTTAATACTCTTCCCCTCCATCTTCCTGAAAATGTGATTTCTTTGCACTGTGGCCCCTGGACAACATACAACTGGTCTAATTAAAATCCCGGTTTTCCAAGGAAAACAACTGCCAATCACAAGAGGAACAGGACTCTTGCAGTAAGGCATCAAAACAAAACAAAAGCACACAAACATAACAAAAAAAGAGAAGCACAAGACTTCTTTATCCACATCCTTCTACAACTGTGAATTCTGCACAGACTCTCTGCTCTTCCAAAATAACCAGGCTTTTGCAAACAATAAAATATCTTCTTCTAAATGGTGTTTAATAATGCTTTCATATTAAGAATCATAAAATGCTAAAATGCAGGATCAAGTTATCAGACCCATCACTTTATTTTAATTCATATGAAGTCTGCAGATAGAAACAGTGAAAATGCCATCCTCTCAATCACAGAAACTTTCAGGACTCAAAAAGTTCAGCTGTTCAGATGCACAGGGAACCCATCAGAGAAAAGAAACAGCACAACACTAAATGCTGTTTGCACTATATCATATCAGCAGCAACATTTATATTATGTCTGGTAAATGCAAACAGCTAATTAATGTCAGCCTCACTTTGCTGCTTGTCTGAAACAAACAGCAGAACAGTCAGGGCATGACTTGACAGGAGCAAAGGATGGCAAAAAGGAAAACAGTTACACCCTAAACCAGAGACTGCACATGTCAGATACAAAAACAAAGAAAAAAAAACCCAAATGAAATCAGGAAGCTTGCAAAACATTTGAGAGAAAAAACAAACCATCCCCAGCCAAGATGGAAGTAATGTTCTGGTTACATCTCCTATTCAAATGTAGAAACAAATGAGTCTTTGGATCTGCTTGAATTGCAAGGAAAGATCCTTGGATAAAACAACAAAAAAACAAAACAAAGAAAAATCAAAACAAACAAAACCCACAAAAATCAAACCAATAAGCCAGCAAGAGAGGAGGGAGGAAGACATGGCTGTGCTTGGCATGGGGTTTTCCTCGTTACTTGGTACAAACTGGAGTTTCCTTCACCTCAAACTGGCTTTTGGCCAACACAATGTAGGCTACACTGAATGAGCTAAGTGGCTTAAATTTCTGTCCTCCTGCCAGGGAAAGTCACAGAGGCTCTGCAGAGTGCCTGAAGTTTCAGACCAAGGTGCCAGGCTGTCTCTGATGGGATGCTTTGATAGCATCTGCTGGATTCATCTCCTTATCCCACTAGCCAGGATCGTACATTACCTTCCCATTGCTGTCAACTCCTTAATAGCCAAATTAGCACTCCAAATATTTTTCTTACCAGAATAAAAATTTATACTTATTCAAGTGCTCTGGCTGTGACCTCAGATCAAGAAACCTTTTACCTTGCAATATAAAGTGGTTTAGCACTAGCATCCAACATGATACTTACCCCAAACACTCAAAAAAAAGAAATGTGATGCTCATCTGTGAGCCACTCCCAGAGGAACATCCAACAGAAGTCTACACTAAATACTGTAAACTCCATCTCCCCATTTAAAGTCTCAAAATGGCATTGACAGAAGACTGAGCAAAAGTACTCTATAAATGCACACGTGAAAGGTCACTCCAAAATCTCACCTGGGAATTCCATCAGTTGCTACATCAATTTCACTACAATGTCTCCACTTCAGTTAACACTACCCAGTGCAAATAAAGCCCACAAGGTGATTTTATAATGTCAGTATTAGAAGAATTTTGCTACAAAGCTGGCACTAAGTTTGTATAAAACTAGGCTGATGACTACTAAAACCCCCATAAATATTCCAAGAAAAAATAAATAAAGACAACTCATTTTTACCAGCTTCTAGGCAGATATTTTGTTGTCTGGCTGGTTTTCTTGTATTTATTCTAAATCTTATGCCCACTTTGGGAGTGTAGGCATTTTTCTGATACCACCTATGCACACAAAAGGCCATAATTAAAGAAATTACTTTTCTTCCCCTTGCCTCCTTTCAATGTGTTTGCTTGAGGCACTTCAATGCCACGTTGTTACCCCTTACAAATACAGTGTACAAAGCACTTGTATAAACCAGAACACTGAGTATACAGCACTACTGAATATTTTTATATCATATTCCCAACCTGGACACTCTTTTTTTTTTTGCACTTCAGTCACACAGTTCTAAAAATGGAACTGGAATACTGAATTGGGGGAAAAATAGAACACCTATCTGGGAATGGCAGAAAAACCCTGAAAGAGCAGAGAAGAACTGGCAGTCTGAAGGTGTCCTCTGGGTTCTCCCAGCACAGTGCCCAGTTTTCTTAAATGACCCTGTATTAGGGTACAGAGATAACTCACACAGTATTTATGGAGAGAATCAGAAGGAATTCTCATATGACTGAGTGGCAGGGAACCACTACAGATGCAAGAGGCCATCTAAACGTGCAACATTCACTGAGAAACAATTTTCTGTTAGTACCAAAATGTATCTAGAAAGAGAAAAAATTACAGCATTTCAACTGCTCAGGGCACAAGGGAGGCCAAACAAATGCCAAACAAAAGACCTGAGGGAAAGGGAACATGGGAAACAGCTGAATTAAGGCTTGTAAACAGCTTCTATTTCTACACACCAGAAAAGAAAGAATTAACTTAATGCACAGAATGAGAAGTGGAGAAAGACATAAGCACAAAAAACCCACAAAAGGGCAGAGAAGAAAGAGAAAAATAAACAGAAAACTACTTCAAAAAGCACTTTTCCTCTCTTTGCTGAATATGTAAAAAGGTCATTTAAAAAAAGCAACTGGCAAATTGGAAGAAAAAAAGCATAACTCAATTAACAGAGAATTACAGAAACCTTAACTGGCAGCATTTGCTTCCTGCAAGAAAAATGGAGGCGAAAAATTCAAGACTGCTTATTGTGAATATTATTCAGAGAAGAAAAAGCAAAGACAGCATATAACAGTGGGCTACAGATAAATCAACTGTGAGAACAAACTTAAAGGCCACACAGCACTTCACAAAGATTGTCTAAAAAGCACATGGCAAAAAAAAAAATGAAGCAAGCTACCAGCAGCAAAGCTATCAGCTCTACGGCCATTTCTGACACATCTCCAGAAATATAGTCTCCAATAAACTAACTGCAAATTAATACATTAATAAAATTTTATTTAAACTAAAACTAATTGCATAAAATAACCACAGAATTACTATGTCACTAAAGACAATTTTTTCTTCCAACAACCCTGACTAAAAAAAAAAACAAAAAAACAAAACAAAAACGAGATACAGCTTGCTAGATATTTTATTATATATATTTCTGGAGTCCATAAAGGACTTTGTTTTGGCATGATAATAGGAAATTTCATGCTAATTTATGTGGGTTCATAAATATCAAGAATACAGCACTGAATAGATATTTACACTGATGGGGAGACTACTGAAGGCAAACACATGTCAATACTGTTTTAACTCTCAGAATTTACTTATCAAAAGTATTTACACTAAGAAAAAGATAACTAGGACAGAGTAGTTTAAAAGTACTTTTTAAAAATGCCACGTCAATATATTTCATAAAGTGAAATTGGAAAAAATACTTTTTTAATCTTACATAGAAAAATGTCGTTGCATTTACATATATAGCTAGTGTTTTAAATTAATAATAAAAATCCTGAGTACACAGTACTTGGTGTTAAAGTCTTTGGTGAGCAAGCCTTGTCAAGGAGCATTGCACATTCAATAGACAAATTCACAGAAACACAATGAGAGATCCATTAGCTTCAAGTTTTACTTCTGCTCTTAACGCTTCATCTTCGACTCCCTTGTGACTGCTGCAGTTCTGGTCAGGCACGTTCAGCTGCCAGAAGTTCTGGTGAAGAGCAGCATCCCATTTGAAGAGATAGGAAAGGGTCTGAGCTATCTTCGAGCCCAGGAGCATTTCCAGGCTCACACGCACGTGTTCCAACTGTTGCAGCCAACAGTCGCTGGCCTCGCCTCTCACCTTCACTGCCCATCACCAGCTAAGACAAAGAGTCCAAACGGCACAAGAACTCAGGGGAAAGGACAACCATCCACGCCCGCAAGATGCCGTCCCGCTAGCACATCCCTTCGATTCGGCCCTCGCCGCACGGCCGCTGCCGGGGAAGGGAAGCCCCGGACCGAGCAGGGATGGCGGTCACGCCGCCGCACCTGNACCGGGGCGGCCGCCGCTGCATGGGACGGGTCCCCCGACGCCAGCCGCGCCCCCGGTGTGCGGGCCGGAGCCACGGGCGACGGGGGCACTGCGGGACCCTCCCCGCAGCCCTGCGGAGCCCCTCGGCCGCTCGAACCGCTCCGGAGAAGCGCCCAGGGGCGGGCGGGCGGCGCACCAGGCGCTCCCAGCGCAGTCGGGCTGAGGCAGCGGAGCCGCGGACGGCGTGCGGGGGGGACGCGGGCTCCGAGGGCGTCCCGCTCGCCCCGCCCGCCCTCGCCTGCCGCGTCCCCCCGTGCCCTTGGCGGAGGCAGCCGCGGGGCTGCAGCGGCGGAAGCGCGATGGACACCCCTGACCTTGCCCTCGGGGCGGTGAACGTCCCCGGCCCGGCCCGCCTCACCTGCGTGCCCACCACCACGATCTGCGGCAGCTGGATGATGTCGGCCCCCACCGTGTTGAACACGTCCTGCAGCTTGTTAATGACGGGGATGAGCGCCTCCATAGCGGCGGGCGAAGGGACAGGGCGGGCGAGGCGTCGGCGGTCGATGGACGCGACGGGCACCGGCGGC
>VYXF01008660.1:328715-341008 GCA_013397295.1 Polioptila caerulea
GGATTTCCCAAGCTGAGAGATTCTAAATATTGCTTTTTTTTTTTTTTCTTCCCTCCCCAGAAGCAGCAGAAGTCAGAGGTTTAAATCCATAGTCCAGGGAATTCTGCTGAGTTGGCAAAGTGAGCTCTCCTACGTGCTTCAGCTGGCTGTAAGATCGTGGTGCTGATAGGAATTCCTGAGTGTGAGGAACATATTACCTGTGCTGACACCCAGTCTCTGACAAAACAAAGTTATCCTGGGGCAGGGATGCAACTTCGCTGGACAATATGAACTAAACTGAGAGTTCCTTATATATTCTTAATCTGAACACTGGGGAGTTATTTAGGAAAGTCCACAGGCTATTTGGGGTGTCAGACAACTTCTGGTAAAACTTGCTTGTGTAACTGAAAGCAGGTTTCAAGTTAAGGGAGGGGAGAGCAGAGGTCAAGAGCCACAAGGCAAGCACAGCAGTCAAACCTCATAAATCAGCAACAAAGCCCAAGCACTTCAGTTTTGGAACACATCAGTTTTTCTAATGGGGCCAATAGAGACAAAAACTTAGGTTGGAGATGAAAGTCATCTCTGTATCCTTATGGATTCCTGTACAGCAGGGCTCCCTCCTTGCTGTAACTGGGATGGTCACTTGAAATAACAAACACAATACTTGAGCACTTGCTTCAGTAAAAGATTTTCACCACCCCAATGGTTTGCAGTTCAATTTTCATGTGGAGACTTTTTATGTTATAGGACCAAGGTTTTGGGAGTAAACACAATAAACTCCTGTCTGCTATCAAGTAACTTTTATTGCTAAACAAAATGCATACTTAGCATTCAACTGAGGCAACATAAATAGAAAAGAAAAAATCTCACCCAGCCAAACCTTACCTCAATCAAAACTTGCTGGTATTCAGGAGGAATTGAGCTTTTATATTCTACTTCTGGATCTAGTAGTTAAATAAGACATCTTCTGAAGTCTTTTTAAGTTAAAATAGTATGCCAAGAGGAGCATTTTTTATTTTTATGATACACAGTTTCTTGTGCACACTGCTTATGATTGGCACAATTTTAAGTTGGCAATGTAACCTTGGGCATGTGTGATTTACAACATCACACCCTGCTTCAGAGATTAATGACAGCAGACACTTCATGTCTCACCTGCCATGCTTTCCTTTGCACTGCAGATTTGTCTTGAAGCACAGGGATGCAGATCTTTCCCTGTGAAACACAACTGTAGGATGCACTTCAGCAACTAAAGTGCATTCAGTTAACAGGAGCAACTTAGTGCTAGTCTGAGATCAAATTCCAAAATACAACATAGATAAGGCAGGCCTTTTGCAAATGCTGTGTCCCAGAACCTCAGGCTGTAAGATTTGGATTTACTTTGCAAGAAATATTCAAGACAAAACAGGTAAGGCAGGTAGTTCTACATGCTAGGCAGTACATCTAAACAGAACTACAATGAAATCCTGTCTTCTTCCATCACAGGGTCATTAATTTAATTTCACACTGAGAGAAGGCTCCCCTATGCAGTAGCAGTTGGAGTCTAAAACCCATTTCCCCAAAGCAGGACTTTCCCCTTACCTAGAGTTTGAAAAAGCGACTTAGGCATACAATATTAAAATGTTCAAAAGAGAGCACAAACCTCCAGCCTTGTTTCCAAACATAAGCTCACAGAATCAGAAGTACAAGTTCAGTGTCCAGTGAACCCAAGAGAGAGATCATTTCCACGTTCTCCACGCAAGAATGTTGCAACTGTCTGGCACCAGGACAGGAGTAGGAAGGGGCAGAAGAGAACATGAGGCTACTAGAGGCCAAAGAGAGGGTAATCCCAGATTCTGCTCCCAAGACAATCTCCATTTCTTCAGCCATGTGTTATTTTAAAATTATGAATGCACAAATCAAATCCAGAAATCTCTGGAATCTCTAAGTTAAATAAGGTTCAATAAAATTAATATGAAGATGTTTTGGGATCCAGAAACTCACCCTAGATTCCAAGTTAAGGATCTATTCCATAAGGAGATGCTTCTGACAGCAGAAATTTCTTTCATTTAGCAAACAAAAGCATATTCAAATTTGGCAGTTGAAATTACTGGTGAGTTTTCTTGGTAAGATCCTGATGGTGGGAGGCTGAGTCAGCTCTGGCTGGGACAGGCAGCACACCCTGCCCATGACACCAGAGCATTGTGCTTTTGAGACAGAAACAGCACCATGCACCACAGACATGGTGTTCCTCAAGGAACCAAACTCCACAGTGTGCACCCTGACTTTCCACAAGAACTGGGTCTGGTGAGGCTAAATATTGCCACGGCTGCCTGGTGAGCAGGGCCAGGAAGGCAGGGAGGGGGTGAACAACTCGCAAGCAAAATGGTCACAATCATAAGGATCCCTCCAGAGCAGTTTGTTTAGAGCAAACCAGCTCCAAATACTGCGATTGCCAAAGGCTGGTCTGGCACTTCTCCCACCTCAGGAAGTTCATGCAATGCCAAGAGCAATTCCGTGGGGATGAGGCAGGGTTAGGCAGGCTCTTCAGGAAAGCCAACGCCTGCCACTTCCTCACCAACTTGGTGGGCTCTGGACAATTTGCTGTCACGTAGAAATATCAGTGCTGATTAACACTGCTGATGTAAAGGAACTAAGTAGGATCTGTGGTATCACATTTCCTGTAGTTTGAGTTTTATAATTGTGTTCTCTTATTAAAGCACATTTTTAGGGTAAATGCTATTATTTTTGTCTCCATGCAGAAGGCATGGTATTGTGCTTAATGGGGAAAATGAGGTTTGGAACAGAGTTAAGCAGTGCAAAAAAAATCAGAAAAATCAGAAAGTTACATAAACAGAAAGGGAAACATTAGTCTCTGTGGTTAATCAGTGCTTATTTCAACTACTGATTTGTTTGTGGTGTGTGCAAAGAAAAGAAGATGTAAAAATGAAACAAAAATTCTTTTATGCAACTCTTTCCAGTCAGGAACTGCCAAGTACCACAGTAACTTTTCCTCTGTCTGTTTTGGGGGAAGTGTTTTCTGCAGCATTGCACCCACCTGCAGAACAATACCAAGAATAAATCAGATACAATCAAAACAGGTTTAATGCGTGCAGATGATGGAAATCAGAGGCAATTGCAATCAGTTTTGGTCTGTTAAAGGACACATCCAGCTAATTACCTGATCATTTTTTGCTTTGCAGCACCACTTTAGATCATGCTGATCACTTAGTATTGAGTAGTACTAAGAAAGATTTGGGGCTATGCTGAACATTTTCCTTTATTCCTGCACTTTTCTACAGGGAAGGCAGTACAGAAATCCATAAATCACTCATATAACATCCTGGTCACATTCCCATCACAGAAAAGTGGACCAAACTGTGGAGGATTGCAGAGATCATGTCCTTTATCTTTCCCACCTAGGATGTCATAGCATTAAATGAACCCTTTATAAACTCAGAATACATCTTCCATCAACTTAGCAGTACTTGTGAGTAACCAGCACTTCAGCAAATTAGATTCCAGTGTTCCAAAACAGGCCCTCACCATCACACAGAACAAGAAACACAGCTTAAAGATTTAATCAGCAAAATGGACAGTAGATGGATGAAAATTTAAAAAAGAGTCAACCAGCAATACTTATTTAATGATGCTTTTATTTTACAGGATACAAATTTCTGTTCTTTTTAGGTACTCAACATGAATTAAAGTGCTTAATTTTTACAATTCTCCACCCACCTTAGGATCAAATATACATATATTACAGAAAATATGTACAATATCTTCAACTTTTTTACATTCATATATTTCTTAACCATAAAAATGATGACTTACATTTGCACAACTTACAATGGCATTTGCATTTCACCTTTTTAATATTATTCACTCTATTGCAAAACCAAAACAAATTTACACTTCTCCCAATTATTAATTTCTTCTAAGAAATGTTTTTGCAATTAAAATCAGAAATGCTTCCATAATGAAGGGAAATTAATATGTATAGCCTATAATTTTGATGTCAAACATTACAGCTGATACAGCTCCCACTAAAACTAATGTACTAATCTGCCTTAAGGGCTGCAGAATAGAAAATACACTGGTAAAAAAAAAAAATAATATTTCTATTGCAAACTGTTCTCTACGTGCAACAAATGTGGCTTAAAAACACAGAGATGCAAAAATGCTTTGATATAGTTCCCTCTTTTCTGAATGTTTCCTCCATAAATACTTAATGAATCTACGAGGATGAACTATAAACAGAAGTAGGTTGGTGTTATGCAGTGGCTGAAAACATGTTTTATTCAAAGAAATTTGTTTGAGGATTTTGAGAAAAAAACACGTTCTACATTCACTCGTGCTAGGAAGAGGAAGGGGTGAAACAAAATGCCATCATTTATTCTGGGAAGAAATTTAATCACAAGGTTTCAAAGGAAGCTGATTGAAATGCCTCACTGGAATTAGCATGTTTGTGGGGCTTTTGTGTTTGTTTTTATAGGCTGAAATAGTAAACATGCCACAATAGCAGATCTACCTCCATCTTTTTCTGGAAAGCATACTCAACACAGTCATTATACATTCTGATTTGAATGCAGCACAGTGTATTTTTTGATTGTAAAATACTGCCTGAAAACAAGTCATCTGAATAATAGTCTCAAATATATAAATACACATATATACATATACACACATACATATGCATATGTGTATATACACACACATATGTAATCATTAAATTAATGTTATGGTCTGTTAAAGGAAAAGGATTTAGGAAACAATCTGACTAGCAGATTAAAACTCCTATTTGAGGAACATACTTACTACAGTCCCGTGGGTCAGAACCAGCTAGATAAATTCCTCACACCAACAGGGCCACAGACTAGAGCAAGAAATATTAACCCCATGTATTTCATTTCAGATTTCAAATAACAGTACACCCCAGAGACAAAGAATGATGCCCATTTCACCAAGGGATTTACCTTAAGGATAGTGAGTTCTGCCACACAATTGTTTCTCTCCAATCATTTACTTTTGGATATATCTTTCCAGTTGTTTACATTCCCCCCTACATCAATTTCCTCCATCTGAAGTTCACCTGAGCTCTGTGACTCCAGGTGAGACAGGGTAGCCCAGCAGCTCCCAAACTGGTGGAAGTTTCACCTTCCACAAGTGTCCTTCTATAATGTAAGGCAGATTCTATGTGAATTTAAATCACTGAAGGTATAATAGCTCCAGCAGGCCCGTGCTAGTTTGTACCAGCTGTATGGAAAAAGGCTTTTTGTTATTGCTTAGGATTATTTCTTTGTGGAATGTTTGTCTCTTTCCTGAAAGTCTTTATTTCAGTATTAGAAATAACTACCCTCTCTTAATTTTATTTAATCTTTCCATGAAATGAAAAACTGATGATTTTTCATACTAGCTGTATGGTGAGGAACCCAAACAACCTGTCAAGTGTTTCCACATCTTTCCCACTTGCTTTAATATATGTTTGTTTTTTTTTTCCTTCTGACTCCACTTGGAAGCCTGTGGAGCATACATCTATAATGTCACCTAAATTTTACTTAGGTGGTAGTGTATTTACTCTATATTTAATCAGTGCCTTGCCTTCATCCATAACTTAGAAACATGAACAATAAAAATCCTCTTTTCTATGAAAGAGAGGTAAAATCTTTGAGGAGATTTATAAAGCACTTTGAGATGGTTTTGCATAAAAAAGGTGCTACTATACAGACATGCAATTAAAGTGGTTTAATATTCTACTCCAAATAGAAGAGAATGTTTTGTACTCTTAATATCTATTTTGCACATGTAAGTTAAATACACTTTGGAATAAACAAAACTACTCGGCATAAAGGGATTTGAAAATACTACATAGGACAGGTTTTATAGCAGCTCTTCAACCAAGCAGGAGTACCTGATATCAAGAGAGAATTTTTAGAGAGTCTGGAGGAATGGTGCAGTCATGCAGATATCATGAAACACTATTTTCCCATGGCAGGGGGAAAAAATAAGTAATTTCAAAAAATATATTGTTATGATCCAAAAATGTGTATGATAAAATTAAGTCTTTTTCTGGTTAAACACAGACGACTAAAATAATAGCTTTTGATCTGCTTTAAGTGGAACAGAAGAGTGATCACTTTTAAAGTGAGAAACAGGCATTATTTGAGCACAAGAGTTGCAAAACTTAAATAATTCAGCGGAGACGTTCACATGCATTCATGCATTATGAATGAATGCATAGTTGCAGTTTATTCCTTACACAGAGAGCTTTATGTTCACAAATGTAATGCCTTTTTACTTTTCCTTGAAAAATTTAAGAATTTTAAATGGGAAGGGCTTCTACCTTGTTAGAATGATGGTTTTAATTTCACTGCTTTCGTCATAGTTCTTAAGCCACAGCAGCTACAACTTTGTTCCTCTGCAGTCATAATTTACAATTTAAAATTAAAAGTTGGGGCTGTTAGGAGGACTTGTGTATGGAGAATGAAGACAACAGTGTGGTTAAATTTAGAAGCAATTCCTCCATATTCTGATGTCCTTTAATATTGGTAATACGTACTTTTCCCACAAAATACACACAGAACCATGTATTTTAGTGCCAAGGCATTCTAACTCAGTAGAGAACAATTCTGACCAAGCAATTGATTATGAGAACATGAAATGGGTTTCACCAGGGTAAATAAAATATCCTGTGCTATATAAAATTTAATGGCCAAGAGAAAACTTGAGGCTAACATCCAAACAAACAATTCCCAGTGCTAACTTCATTTCAAACTGCTTATGCCCAAATGCAGGGCTGCTTCTGGGAGATGCTGCCATTCAAGTGGCTTCAGCTACTCAATACCACTATAACCACAAGGCAGCACAGAAACTGCTGCTTCTGATCACTGAACTGGAATGGGGCTTCCTACCTGGCTCAGAATTAGGTTTGCAGGAGCTTAGAAAACACAGTGTACTACACAGCACCAAGCTGGGTCGGATGCTGACCTGCTGGAGGGCAGGAAGGCTCTGCAGTGAGATCCAGACAGGCTGGATCAATGGGTCAAGCCTGCTCTAAGAGGTTCAACAAGGCCAAGTGCTGGGTCCTACGTGGGCCACAACAACCCCTGCAGCACTACAGGCCTGGGGAAGAAAGACTGGAAAGCTGCCTGGTGGAAAAGGCCCTGGGAGTGCTGGTTTGACAGCAGCTGAACAAGAGCTAGTGCGTGCCCAGTGGGCAAGAAGGCCAGTGGCACCTGGCCTGTATTGGCAACAGTGTGGCCAGCAGGACCAGGGCAGTGATGGTCTCCCTGTACTTGGCATGGGCGAGGCTGTGCCTCAAATGCCATGTCCAGTTCTGGGACATGAAAGACAGGATAAGAAGGATGTGCAAGTGCTGGAGTGGGCCCAGAGAAAGGCAACAGAGCTGGTGAAGGGTCTGGAGCACAAGCCCTGCAAGAGGTGGCTGAGGGAGCTGGGGGTGTTCAGCCTGGAGAAAAGGCAGCTCGGGAGGGACCTTATCACTCTCAACAACTCCCTGAAAGGAGATGATGGCAAGGAGAGTATTGGTCCCTTCTCCCAAGGAACAAGCAATAGGACAAGAGGAAATGGCCTCAAGGTACACCAGGGGAGTTTTAGATTGGATTTTAAAAAATATTTTGTCACCAAAAGGGAAGTTAAGGATTGGAACAAGCTGCCTAGGAAAAGGGTTGAGTCACCATCCCTGAAGATATTTAAAAGGTGTGTAGGTGGCACTTAGGGACATGGTTTAGTGGTGGACTTGGCAGTGCTGGGCAATGGTTGGACTCAGTGATCTGAGAGGCCTTTCCCAACCCAATTGATTCTACAGTCACATCATCATATATTCAGTATAGCTCAGTCCGTCTGATCTGAGAGCTCCTTTAAAGCAACTTCTTCCTTTACATTTGACACCTTGACTATGGGAAACCTTTGACACATTGGGATGTGGTTAGACATCTCTCCATATCCCACAATTGCACTTGAGGCTCTTGTAGAAGATACTCACTCTTGGGAGATGGCCATGAAGCAAAGATAGCTACTAAGAGTTCTGCTTGCTTACCTGAATGTTCTCCCATCCCTTGCCAAGGTATAGGTAAGATTACATATTTCAGCTAGGGAGATCTTATATTACCTTGGCAAAAATCTGATGGTATTCACCAACATGAGTCAAAACAGGCTTGAGCTGCCCATTGCTAAAGGCAAACACAGCTGCCAGTAGAAGTAACATAAAATCTCTCAGAGATTTTATGTTAAGAGAGCTCTATGTGAGCTCTCTCACAAGAGCTTGCACATCAGATAAAAGTAATACTAGGGTTATATCCAGAATAATCTGAACACAGAGAGCACCCAAAGAAGAGAATTCAGAACTGACATGCACCAAGTCAGCTGGAGAGTTAGTACTCTACCATATCATGCCCTGATCTTTATTAACACTGGTGCAAAGCTGTGGAATCTAAAGGCTATGGTAGATCTTGGATGTGTGCACATGGTAGCAAAATCCATCCCACTAACATTAAGTTACATTACATTCTTTTGAAGGAATGATGGACACTGCCTGCTTATGTGTGCTTGACACTACAAACAGATATTAATCCCTTGCTAAATGCAAAAGGAGTTGGGCTTTTTTTCCCTATAGTGTTGCAGAAAGAGTAAAGCAGGAATAGGAGTTCAGTGGATAGTTTGTTTGGCAAACTCGTTATAAAAGCCCAACAATTTAAATCTGGCATGTTACTTACAAAATTGAACCTGAGCTCTTCAGCTTGACATGATTTAAAACACAAATTGCAGATTTATTGAGAAGTGAGACTCCTGAATGTACTTATGGCAAGCTGATTGCAGAAGTTATGTATTTTCCTTCCTTTAAGGGTTTCAGAAAGGAAAGACAGCAATGATTTTAACTGATAGTCAATCACTACCTCTGAGTTTGCCATATTTCATTTGAGGATATTACAGTAAAAATTTTAGAGACGTCATTTGCCTCTATGTATGAAAACCCTAATAGGAATGGAAATTCTTAAGGAACTTAATATTGTAAAGCCAGTGAGTCCTTATACCCAGAAGCAGAAAACTAATAATGTGAGTTCATATCATTTCAGATTTGCAAGCTCAGACTTCGTACTAAATTTTTATAAACCAGGCTCCACTTTAAAACAATAATCCTTGAAGACTGTTGTCATAAATAAGCATTACGATACCTAATCTTCTACAAAAATTAAAAAATTTAAGTTCAAAATGTTCTTTTGCTCCAATAACCATAATAGCAAAAATTCACGTTCCCAGAAGGTTACTAGGATCTGTTGCTTTTCTCAAACCACAAACTGCATTTGAGCAACAAACTACTGCACTCTTAAAAGCTAACAGTGATAGGACACTGAAGAAAAGCGACTACTTGTTTAAACACAACTGGAACTCACTTGTCCATTGCATGCCACTTACATTACTGCTAATTTTTTGATGCATAAAAGTATCAAGATCATTAAGTGTCAGCTATTAAAACAAATCACTGAACAGTATTTTTCAATTTAGGACTGTGTTTAATTTCAAATAGAAAACATGCTTTTTTTAAAAATAAATTATTCACTAATAAGAACCCAGTATCATGAAATCAAAGCAATAATCAAGTATTGTACATTTTTTATACTGTACATATATTATATATAGTTTTCTCATATTTTAGGTATTTATTTCTGAATTGAAAATCATTAGGTTGTTTCCTTGATAAATTGAAACCTTAAAATCCAATATACCTGTGAGCAATTTGCATTACTTTAATTAAAAAGATACAAGTGAATACAACATATGTACAGAACTGTGGAAATCAATCTATAAACTACATACATTAAACCTAACTGTCCCTGCATATTTAAGTACAGATCTATTTTGGCAATGTGGAGGTATATCTTTTATCCTGTTGCAAGTCCTAACATGTAAGTAGGAAGCTTCAAATATTTGCATTCTTAATGAAAGTAGCAAATGTTAACTGAAGAGCAACTGGATTTAAAAAAAATTGCATTACAGCAAACAAGTAGTACAGTAAAGTTAGTAAGTATTTTTAATAGCATTCACATTTTTTTAAAAAGTCTCTGAAATGGACCTGTACATTACTTTTATTGACAGAACATAAATATAAGAAAAAGATCCCTAAAAAGACCAGAATTCTTTCCCGAACATAAAGTGCCAAGATGTGTATGGTAGTAAGAAGTTTCTTTTTCTTTTTCTTTTTTCTATTCCTTGATTGAGCAAAGAAAGGTTAACACAAAGATTAACCACAATTTCAACAGAAATCTTTTAAAAATGCCATGTGTTCTTGAGCCTCAGCATTCAGATCTTTTAGAAGATTCAGGCTGCTCTTCTAAATTCACTTGCAATTCATTTTGACATTCTGATGTCTCACCTTTGACAGCTAAATGGATGACTTTTAGCCACTTCTGTTTCAGTTCCTCATTGTCAGCAGCAAAGCTGTGCACAGACTTGGACTGGGTCAGTTTGAAGCTGTGGGGAAGGTCAGCACTTTTTGGAGTGTCATCCACTGTGTAGCCCAGAAGAGGAATTGTAGCCAGAGCTTTAACATCCTAAGAAGAAGAAGTTTTTGATTAAGAACAGCTAATCTACCCATTACTTCTCATTTGCTGTGCAATTTGGTGAAAACACTTGGATCTTCCCTCCATTCCCAAGCTATTTGCTGTCTCTTCCTCAAACTACCAGTGACAATAATGACAGAAATCTTTTCCATTTCCCCTGTACCTACCTGTGGAGCACCATACATGTAGAGCACAAGAGCCTCCTGTTTGGGTATCACACACCATGCTTTCTGCCAGGGCTTGGACTTCTCCATGTACTGGAGAAAGCTGCAGATGACACTATTTCCAGAGACTTCTGCAGATTCAATCTAGGAGACAGTAGAAAGCATAAAAAGGAAAATAAACTTTCCCTCAATAAAGAATAAAAACAGAAAGAACAGAATGCAGGAAATGTATCACCTTTCCTATCAATTCTTGGAGAGTATCTGCAAAAGAGCTTCAGGAAATACCCAAGAAAGATTGTGAAGGATTTGATTTATAAAGAATATATATATATATTAAACACATACAATCATAACACATATTCCCTTAGCATGTGTAAGCTGTTCCTTTTTTCATCAGTAATTCTGGATTATAGACTTCTATATCAATCCAATTTTCATTCTGCCACCAGATCCAGCCTTTCTCTGTGTCTGAACATCTACAACAATGTCTGATTTCCAAAATAACACAATTTCCAAAATAACACTAACTATCCAACATGACAACTTATCAGCTTTGGCAGTCAAAATATTATGACAAAATCAAATTAAAACACATTTCTAAGAATAACATAAGCATTCAAGCACTAATCCTAGATAAAAGATTAGAGTAATTGCTTAAAATCTGTAGACAGAATAAAATGCTACTCAAGTTAAATAGTGAACTTGAGATTATAAGAAAGAACACAAAATGATTATGTACTAAAATTTCCATTGACCTTGGCTTTACAAAAGCTAAAGGCTGAAGGCAACCTGATAACTTAAAGGCCCATTTCATACACTGATCAAAACAATATCTTACTACTCAGACTCTGAAGGAAGAGCAAAATCCTCCCCCATTCTCCTCATTTCCCTCCCCAGTTCTTTCAGTCTGGGTATATATTTTCAAAAATCAAGTGGTAACAGTGAGGTTTGTTGCTATGAAAGCTTAAGTGTAGAAGAAGAAAACTGAAAATTTATAAGGGAAGGTTAAATTTTGTCACAGGAGCTGATGTAAGTGAAAGAAGCAAACAAGTTCTAAGGTTTATAATTCCCTTGGTTGCAAGAAAGTTGCAAGAAACAAAGCAATTTTGCAAAGGTAAGTGCTGGAAGCCAAAATCCATGGAGTGGATGTGGAAATTCATCCACATACTTTTTATTTCTCAAAGAGAAAATAAACTCTGCAAGAATGCTGCCATTTTTCACCTTGTGATGACCCAACATGATTGCAGCTATGCATATATAGTATTTTTGAATGCCATACCTCCAGGATGCCCTTCCTCTTCTTTTCTTCACTGTCTGTACAACCAATTATTACGTGATAGCAATCCTTGCAGACTTTGTTCAATTTATTGCCATCATATTCAAGATGTGCTTTGTAATCAGAACATTTCCAGCAAACCACCTTTGGGAAAAATAAAAACCAAACATGTAAGTATTTACAGAAGTTTATTAAAATATAAATTTAAAAAATAGTATTATGCTATTTTGTAGTATATTTTTTAATTATACAGAACAAGAAAGATGTCTTTATAATATGTGAACAATATCTTACTTGAAAATAATGATTTTCCAA
>VYXF01008660.1:341851-371360 GCA_013397295.1 Polioptila caerulea
TGTTTGCTCTTTTGTTAACTTCTGAAAGCTCACAAATCATACTACCATTGTTTGATGGTTGCTTCCAAGCTGGATACATTACTGTAGCATCCCACACTGAAAGCAGCAGCAGGACTCTCTCCCCACCCTCGCATTCCCTCCTTCCCTGATGCTTTGCACATGTTCACAGTTACACCCTGAACCCAGCTGGGAGCAGTTCCAAGTTAACCTAATGAAAAGCTGCAGGGTTTTATGGTCTTTTGGTGGAGCCAGCCAGTGCTGCCTGAAATAATGCTGGATTATGCCATCTTAATGTGGTCTTGAAACTCTTCATGTTAGTAGGGTTCTCTCAAAACCAACAATATACCGTGTGCAGGGCCTTGGGACATTATACACAAATGTACGCTGCTCCTAGTGACTTCCAAATTCACCATGCCAGCTAAAGCAGGCACAGGGTCCTTGGAGGTGTGCAGAGCTGCTTCTTCCAGCTACCAGAGCAGCAGCAGACTCCAGAGCACAGGAGCAGGGTGCCCAGGGAAGCCCTGGCTGTCCCATCCCTGGAGGGGCTCCAGGCCAGGGTGGATGTGACTCTGAGCCTGCTCTGATGGAAGCCCTGCCCACAGCAGTGGGGTTGGGGCTGGATGATGTCTTAAAGACCCTTCCCACCCAAGCCTTTCTGAGATTCTGTGATGACAGGGAGCCCTGAGAAGGCCCTTGGAGGCACTCCCAGGCCTGCTGAGCAGGCACTGGGGTTTGCACTTACATGTCCACATGCTCGGCAGTGGTGCCTCCTCCTTGTCAGGGCATTGAAGGGCTCCTTGCACTTCATGCACATGGTGACCTCGTTGTCCCGGATCCACCTCGGTGCTCTCTTCCCAAGCTCAGCGTTCTAAAGTGGGGGCAGGAGGAAGATAAAAGAATTTGAAAAGCTAGTAACAAGTTGCACAGTGCTTGAGATAGGGAAAATAATTATTCTCTTCCTCTGGAAAGGAAATTACAAAACATAGCTCAAGATGCATTTTGAAAGCTATAAAAGGAATAACAAAGAACCCAGTCAAAAGTCATGATGAATCACTGAAAAAATACTCTGTAATGTGTTTCAAGAAAGAGGCTTGTTTACAAGATTTGGCATTACGAAGAAAAACGATTACCAACAAGATGACTGCTTTGTGATTACTCTGCTATAAGAATGAGCTTGAAAACAAAGTTTCTGCCAAACTTTTCCCACTTATTGGAGAGCACAATGGGTATTAAGAAGATTACAAAGGAATAAGAGCAGCTTACAGAGACTTCAACAGGCATGTCTTCATATTCTTTAGCAATAGCATTTCTGAAAGTTTCATTCCTCTGCTGAAAAGCTTCAATAGTACTCTGAAGTGCCTAAGGAAACAGTGGTGAAATTCCTCAGACATGGTAAAATTTAAAACAGACTGCATTCTGATCAGTAACTGATCAGCAGAGAGAAGGTAGAGACAGAAATATTGAATATTACTAGTAATATGAATATTACAAAAATCTTTGCTTCAGTGACAAAGTATTTAGAAAATAAAGAATGTAGGTTAATTTACCTTTATCCATTCTTCTTTATCCTGTTCAGAACTAAAAGAAATATTTGACACATTAGTTTGAGATTAGTTCAGGAAGCATCATCCCACTATCAATAACTTCTTGTAAAAGCCAAGTAACTCTGCAGTAATTCTCAAGAATTTAAACAATACTAATTGTTAACTGTCCAACTTAAAAAAAAAAAAACAACGCAAACAAACCAAACCAGAAGACAAAATTAGAAACATGAGAATTAACACTTCAAAGTATCTGGCTCTCCAAAAGTGGCCTCCTCCTCGGATAATGTGTTTGGGAAAAAAACCCTGCAGCACCAGGTAATACCACTCATACAAAATTTAATTTTTCTATTAATTGCTCTGAAGGATGCAAAAGAGAGCCTTTACAACACCCCAGTTAAAACAGCTCCCCACATTTTGCTTTGCAGTATTAGCAGAACTTTTAAACAAGTAGAATCCTAAACCACTCTTTGCCCTTCCCACCTACCATCTGCACATGTGGAAGAGGAGACCTGTCCAAACAGCCAAAATAAATCTTCCTACCTGCTTACAGTAAAAACCAAAAGCTGAGCTATTAATCATAGTACCTGACCAGCAATCTTCCAAAGAAATAAGCTGTTTAAAAACAATAATTGAAAAGGTACCCCAATAGTAATTTGAAAAATAAATATAAGCCTACTACTAAAGAATAGGCCAAGAGTAAATTAAAAATTATTACAGTGTTAATACAAGCTCATGAATTAAAGACATGAAGGCATAGGGTGCGTACATTACTCATACATTAATAAGATTTTTCTAATATAATTGAATAAGAGCTTTGTGGCTCTTAGTCCTTCACAGTTTTGTACAGTCTTAATGAGTTCTAACAATGATCACAGAGCAAAAAACAAAAATCTTTGCTTCCCTCACGTAAAATAAACTAATTAATAAACTTTCCCCTACTGGCAATGTAGGAAAGCTAACAAAATAAATTTCCTTTGTTGCATCAATTTTCTTCCAAATAAAACATGCTTCAGAAATGGTACAGCAAGATGCCACCTTTCACCATTGAAATAGGCACATGGCATAACAATGTACAAAACACTTCATGAGATATCACACAGCAATTTATGGTAAACGTGACTGATACCAAAAACGTGTCCCAGAAATCTTGCAGATCTTAGTGGAAAAGGTATTTTCGTGTCATTTTTCAAAGTATATGTTTAATTTGAAATTGAATGAAAGTGTAGGTAAATATCTATATGCTGTTATCTTTGCACCTTCTCTGCTGTGACTCTCATTAAATATTACAGGTTTTCCATAAAGGAAAGTAGCTTGCAAACTCATTGGCTAACAAGCAATGGTTTGTCCCCAAATACATGGTGCCAACACAGAACTGTACCCACCATGAACATTTTCCTGCTTATTTAATCCTCACCTCTGCAATGGAATCCTGACTGCTAAAAATGAAACTTTTAAGCAAAGCCAAAAGGAGAGGAGGAGCATCTCACTTTATTTGAGTCTAGACAGGGATGATTTAGTCCAGGCAATGTAAAAAGATAAGGAGAAGGTAACTCAGCAAAAGGAGGATACAAGGACTAATAAACTGGAAAGCAGAAAAAATGCCAATCAGAAGAATGCACCTGGAGGAAAAGGACCCAAGAACTAAAAGGAGAGCTTGCCTTCCAGGAGGAGGTCGATACTTGGGACTGGAAAAAAAACAAGTAGATGGGAAATGGGGCTGAGGAACAGAGGAAAGCAGATGCCCACCTACTGCTGCAGAAAACTCTGTTCTGTGGACATAAACCCTCTGGGAAGGAGAACTTTGTATGTTGGACCTGCCCTGAGGTGAACAGACTCGTTGGTACCAAGGCAGCTCAGATCCCAGAGGCCCCAGTATTGACATACCCAATGTCCTAAAACACTTGAGTCAGACAGGCTGCCTTGGAACTGCTCTTGAATTCCCAGCCAGCCCATTCCCAGCTATCTTGGGCATTTCTGCAAAGTTAGCCAATGTGCTATGCATCCTAGATGCATCTTCTGCTCAGAGAGTTTCTTGGACTGCCAAACCATCAAAGCATCAATATTAAGATGAAATCCACTGTATCTTCTTCAAATGTGTTAATCCACTCTTCTGTGTATGTATTTGATCTCAAGAAACTGGCTAAAAACCCTGCTTACCTGGCCTGCAACTCCAGTGTCCGCTCTTTTCCAGACACTTGGAAAGTGTGAGGATATTCTTCATTATGAGTTTCTATAATCTTCATGCCATCTATGCCAACTCTGGTTCGAACCGAGAACTTGGATCCTACCAGGCTGAATTTGGGGACGCAGTAGAGCAACATATTGTTAAACTGGGGGAAAAAATGAACACGTGGTTTTGCACTAAGAAAAACACAGATAAAGCCACAGTTTGTCCACTGAGAGCTGGACAATATCACAAAGCTAGACTTGGTGAGTGAGAAAACAGGTTCTTTCCTGATCAGCTGATACATGAGAAGACCAAAGCTCTGATGCAAGGAAACTTCTCTTTTTTATTTCTTTAGGAATAGGATTCAAGGACAGCTTCAGTGAATGTGTGAATAATTGTTCTGCATCTGCAGCAGTCTTCATGGTATTTATTATCAAACTATACTCAGACCAGATATTCTATGGCAATGTAAAGCTTTTCTAATCAAATACTTGTTCTTGTGCCCAAATTCTGCAAAACCTACTGTGAACTGTAAAATAAGGACTCTTCCCTTCAGTGTATACATTTATGTTTATCCTGTGCCAAAATAATTTTGTTTTGTACAAGTTGCAAATAATGTTATTTGAAGATATTTTTTGTCTTTTTTCCAGGAACATTTCTAAAAGTTTTTATTCCCTGAAACACTCCATGTTACAGAGGGAAAAAATAGTACATGGGCAGGACAAAGATATATTCCTTTATTAAATTAGAGCTTTAAATAATTTTTAAATGTCTAAAGCCCCAATCTAGAAGCACAGTTATTAAATCAGATATAAAGTGTTTAATTTTCTCACTTTTTTTTCCTCTCATTTTTCTCAAAATTAATTATTAAAAAGAAAAACTCACTTCAGCTGAATCCTATTTCATAGAAATGCTGACTAGACTATTGCCTAGTCTGTATCACAGGTACAGCACATTTGAGCTTGTCACCCCTCATATGAAGGGAACATCATTTAGGTCACCTGTCTAGCCCCAGCTGAGGTCTTGCTATTCTATGATTTCTCCTTTTGTTTGAAGCACAGATAAGGAGGAGTGCTTCAACATCCTGTCAACACTCTTTATTATCCAGAAGAGGGGCCATGCCAGAGACCCCTGAGCAAAAATGTATTAGCAATTTTCAGTGCATGGGGAGGAACAAACTGCCCCAAACCTTTTCCAAGGGAGCTGTACGGGGCATGGCTCCCTTTTGAATTCCAGCTGAGGGGATGACCTGCCATGATAAAAATCTCCCACAGAGCCACGAGACTGACTTACTGGGACCTCAACACACAATCCCAGCAGGGCAAAGAACCTAAGCTTTTACATTTCAGTTTGATGAGAACTTCAGAGCTCTCATAGTCAGCAGCCACCATGCTCACCAGGAAAAGGTAGCGCTCCTGAGCAGACGTGTTGCGAGCAGCCAGTTTAAGGATCTGTCCTTCTTTTATCAGCTCATTCGAGGGGTTCACAATGTCTTCCTCTTCTCCCAGCATCTCGTATATCTCTAACAACTTCTTTAGGTTCTCCTTCACAGAGAAAATACAGTTATAGTTACTAATTGAAAGCACGGATCTTCACGCAGTTAAAATTAAATGATGGGAGCTGGCATAAATCTGGAGACTGTTAGCTTTGCAAAACATATTTATACCCAGTATGTGTGGTCTGACTGATCAATTTAGTTGATAAAGCAAGAAATGCTCTATCCTTGGTAATTCTTTTAATGCAGTTGTTTATACAGTCTGCACTGTTTCTTGCCCAGAACATCTCACATTTCAATGAAGATCCTATCATCCCCATCAGGCAGAAAAACAGTAACTGCTCTTTACAAACATTATCCTGCACTCTCAGAAACACAAGAAACAAGGTTAAGAGTTCAGTGCAGTATCAGTGATTTGAGCCAGGAGAAGAACTAAGTCTGTCTCATTTTCCACTTGATAGAATTTGTTACAATGGCAGATTTTGGCTATCATTTCCAGGAGCTGCATAAATACATTAAGTAGGAACAATCACTTTGACCCAAGAAACCAATTCTTGCCATTTTAGGGAGGATATGCAATTCACTCTCCTAGCTTCACCAAATATTGAAATATAATATCTTGAAAAGTGATCAGGAAAACAAGGATCATTTACCATCTTTCTTATTGCACTATTCGAGTGACTTGCTGCAGTGGATATAATTTCCAGGGATTCTAGACAGAAGAAAAAGAAAATAAGTACAAAACCAAATAGCTGCACTTTTCTATATTTATGTACTACATAAGAGGGCACAAGGGCAATTCTACAAAAATGTTTGTTGTTTTTATGTAAATTATGAAGTACAATAAATTTATTCAGTTAGCAATAAAAAGAAAACAAGGTAAAGTGGAAGGCAAAAAAAAAAGTCAGCTACCAAATAGAAAATATAATATGGAAAGACCAGAAGAGAACTACTGCAGATTACTGTAGCACTTCAGCACTTAGAATCATGTTTTACTGTGCCAAGAACAGTCATGGTTCTCTCCCTCCTTTTCTCAAAGCAGTTCAACAAGTCAAATTATATTTTTTCGGTCGAAACAGCTCATCTTCCTTACAAGTGCTTACTGTATTGGTACTAAAAATGAAATATTTAAAAGAATTATCTGGCAAGTGATTTTGAACAATCCATGCAAATATCTTGAACTGTTCTTGTGTAAATACAGAGAGGAAGAAATTTAAAAATGGGCTGTGCATTTTCCCTGCAGAAGCTTGAAAATACAATGAGTCTAACTTTACCTTTTTTTTATTAATAACAGTCACACATTCCAAATGTGCATAAAGCAAACCAAAATGTCACATAAGTAAGTAAGTAAATAAATAAATAAATAAGCCACCACAAGCCCTGCTTATCTGCCAAGCAAACAAATCAAAACCCGTGTGCTATTCCAAAACCAAAGTAAAATTTATGTGCTCCAGGAGAATGCTAAAGGCTTAATGGTTTTTACATTAACTCCAATTCAAACAGATTTTTTTTTCAAGGAATGCTATGATTCCACTGAAGAAATTCTATCATTCTTTTCATGGATAATTCTTCACTTGATCTTTCCTGAAAACATCTTTAATTTACAGTATCCTCTTACTAATATCTTATTACAGCTCCTTTAATGGCCTGAAGATATTTACTTTCAGCATCTTTCCAGTCTAGGGAATCCTGAGGCAATTTCCTTAGGTAGTCCTTTAGAAGCATCTCGTAGCGTGGAATGCGTTGGACTGGTTCTAGCATGTGATGTTGCAATGTCAAATTTCCACACACTTTTTCCTTCTAAAAAATTGTAAACATATTTCAATGAAGCAGGCAAAAATGTCATCACGATACCGTAAAATAAAATTTATGGTTGATGAAACATAAACAATGTATTTTGAAACGTGCATGATAGATCTTCTGAAAGAATACAGAACTGTTTTACCAAACCAAATAATCAGAAAATAGTAACTGAAAAAAATTTTCTAAGCATTGGACAGTCTTACCAAAAAGTCTTACAAAAAAATCTTTTAAATTTCAGTGTATTTTAAAACAGGTTTTTAATAACAGACAAGAGAAATACTTCTGGAATTAATAAGAACTAATCATGACCACATATTATAAACAATCCCTTAAATGGGCTACAAAGATATTTTACCTGAGGAGAGAAGGCTTTCTTTGAGTTACATTTACAATGTCAACTCCCTCAGCAGTGTCCCTCCTTCTATCTTAAGATGTATATTCATTTCCATAATCTTAGATGCAAGGAGATTATTTTTTAAAAATTACATTAAAACATACATTGTTTTCTTCCCTGGCTTCCAAACACAAGACCTCACAGAGCAGTAAAATTTAAGTAGAAATATTTTGTATTAATTCCAAGCGCTCAGCCTGCAGCAGGACAATCCCTGCCAATTCCCAGAAACACCCCCAGGGAGCACCAGAGGGTGTGAAACGAGCCTTTGGAATAGACTGGCATCCCTGGGCCCTCCAGCTTTCTGTGCTCAGCATCACTGTGAGCAAACACAATATCACTGCGTGCAGTGCAGGGATCTGGAGTTGCACTGCCTTTTCACTTTATCCTAAAGTGGTATTTACTGCTGGTATTTACAACAAAATGCACCGTGTTTTTTTTAAGTCTTCAGATGTTTCAGCCTTTACAATTTGCTCCTCTATTTTGCAGGAGAAAAATCTGGATTTTTGTGGGTGGGTTGTGCACATATGGAAGAAGGAGAAGGGAAAAACACAGCGTGAAGTGTACGAAAACAACTACCTTAATTCGAAGGGATTTGGTATTTAATCTTCTCCTTAATATTTTTTTCACCCACAAATCTATGTATTTTTATCTGCATTATTCTCCCAATTACCTGAATGTCTTGAATAATGAATTTGAACTGAGGTGACCGTTCAGTCCACGTTTTCACCAATTCCATTGCGTTGTCGAAATTCTTCACGTACTCGCCGTACATCTTGAGGAAAGGAGCCAGCTTCTGCAGAATATCTCCAATCCTAGGGGTGGTAGTCCTGCAAAGTAAGAGGGTGGAATCTCAGAGCAGACAGGAAAGGAAAAAAAAGTCACACAAGGCTAGGAAAGGTTTCAAGTGTTTAACAGAGAATCCTTCTGTTCGGGGTCCCCTCGTATGGAGTTCCAATGTAAGCATTAAATCTGAATTCACATAGAAAGGGTGTCTGTATCTCCTTTGTTGATGTACAATAAGAACCACAGGTCATGTAGAGGACTAAAATAAGAAAAGCTAGAAATTGGAGACTTGAAAGATTTTATTTACAAAACATGGCCTATTTATTTTATCTACAGTTCCTTAAAACTACCTTATTTTCTTTTGACCATAATATAACCCTTAAAATATCAAACCTGTGGTTTGGTTTGAGAGCTTGTCCCATTCTGTACAGCTTCCACTTTGTGCCTGGTATAAACATATGTATTAACTTCTTTTTTTAATTACTATTTATCTAAGGAAACACATGAAGGAAATATAATCCCTTGGATTCTAGTCTTTTATGAGAACTTTCCCACATTTTTCTCGATTCCTGATGGCATCTTCAGATAAAACAGAATAGTAAAGTAATGGATGGAGAGGCTGAGAAATGCTACACTCCCAAGGCACACAAAAAATGTGGAGCAGCACACAGGCATCTCCAAGAACTACAACAGGAAGCACATTCATGTCTCATTTTCAGAAACTCAGTATCTCAGTATGGATTTCTGGAAGGCTGAAATCAATGTTCCCATAGCAGCCCAAAGTGAAAAAATCTGCTGTAAATACTTCTACAACGCACTCCAAAACACCACTTTCTCTGAGAGAAAAGCTGTGCAGAACAGAAAAATAATACTTGAATGGTGAATATTGCAGGATTGTCAAGAACTGGTCCAGCTCCAGGGCAGAGGGTTCCTGAGTAACACCTGGCAGAGGACTGGGCTGCTGCTGGGGCTGGCAATGAGGGCACGAGACAGGGTGGGAAGCTGGTCTCTGAAATCATCCAGTGTTCTGATGTTATTCCCAAGTATCTGCTCCTGGTCATCCTTGGGTACAGAAGACTCAGGGTATTGTATTTAATTATTTTATTTAATAGTCTAATAAAAGATATCTCTGTCCATGGAAGGGGGGTTGGAATTGGATGATCTTTAAGGTCTGTTCCAAGCCAAACCATGTGATGATTCTATGACATGGGATCACTGTTATCCTCTGTCATGCTCTGTTAACACACTTGTCATGGGAAATGCATTGCAACAATGCTGTTCTCAAGCCATATGTTGTAAGAGATATTCAGCTCCAGCTGTTGCTCAACTCATTCAAAACGCAGCTACCAGACAATTTCACTTTCACTTGATAAGTTTTGATTCACACTGCCTTTTCTTCCAAAAAGAAAAAAAATTAATTTGCTTTTGATCTGCTTTCCCAGTCACAAAATTACATATTTTTACTCTATGTTTTCAATTTAAAGCACAACTCAAGGAAAGAGTCAGGAATTTTTATCCAGCTTTTTTTTGCTGGAAGATAAAGAATAATAGAAGCACATTAAGTTATCCATAGAATATACTTAATTTCTTGTGTCTAAGGAGAGGAACTGCTGAGAAGATTGTATCTGGCAGAAGCTATTGTGCCAGACAATTTCAGAGAGTAGTGATGGGGAGAGAAAATTACCCCAGATTTTTCTTTCATCAATGATCAGAAAAAGCTGTCTTCAACTGCTCCCTTTTTTCTAACTCCTCCTAAAAGCACAATGTTTCAAGGACATTTAAGCAGGCTGTCTCAGGTACAGCACAAAGGTTGTTTTCACGCAGTGTAGAAAAGATAATATCCTTGATAATATTAGCTCTGCACCAAGAGTCAAAACCTATCTGCAAAAGCACTTTTCAGCCTTTGAAGCTATATAATTATACACACAATAGTAGTGAGCAGTTTAGCATTTTACAAATATGTAAAGTAAGGCAACCCATAATCTGTGCTCCATGAAGTGTCTAGAGCAGAATTTTAAGATTTCATCATGAATTTAATTCCAAATTACACAGGACTGACATAAGGTGGTGTGAGCTGTTTTTTAAATATCTAAACTCCACTTCTCATGAACATGCACTCTAGTGTAATCCAGGAACTCATATTTCCTATAAGATTTTTTCGACTTTTGTTAAAGGAAATGGGAGGGTTTTACTTACTCAGGTCATTCTGCAGGGAACTTAAAGTGTAAGCTTTCTTATATTTCACAATGCTTATATTTTATTTACTTCCTTGCATTGCAAACTACACAGAGGTACCACGTGTTTGTGCATGGTGGTAAGTGTTCTATTTCCAATGATCATCATTTAAAGGGGAATCATCTTACAGAGAAGATGTATAACTGCTGTCTAAAGCACCACTCTATGGTCTAAAATTTTCAGATATATTACAAAATAGCATCTTTTTCTCATTTTCAGTGTGTTCTTTGACAATAAAGGAGTTATATGGTAGTGTAACGGGAAATTATGTATGGACAAACATTGAATTTCTTGAATTTCTCATAATAAATTCTAGATAACATAGAATGTAGGAGCCAAACAAGTGCTGAGGTGAAAAAACTGGATGGCACTGTATTTGTAATTTCTTTTTAAATGAGGTTATCCTTTTTCCCAAAGAAGGTAGGGAAGCAGAAATGGTTTGAGACCTTTTCAATTACATAGAAGAGAGCAGATATGCATGGCTGTGTTTTAATATGCCCGGAATCACACACACACACACACCAAGGCAGGATCAAGATACTACATCTGTACATGATTATTACAGAGCATATTTACACCTGGTCTGTCCTTGCTGGCTCCAAACAGAGGTCAAGAAAAGCTGAGGGGAAAATGACCCTGAATTGTATCAGCTATGGATTTTAATTTCAAACAGAAAACTAAAACACAGAAGAAGAATGTTTCCCACCTTATTATAAAAAGCAGAACACAACCAAGGTTACTCTACTTCAGCATTTTCATAAACCACATATGTGTTATTTACCTCAACTCTGTATTCTGTGCAATAAATTCACCAGGTAGCACATAATTTGAGTCTGAACACCTAATTTAGCAAGACATTTGATCATGAGTAATCTCACTGGCTGCAATGAGATCCATGTCCTTTATTTTGAGCAGATGATGCAAGTCCTCTGCTGAGTCAGATCCTGAGGAAGAGGAGATGTTCTCTCCCTCACAGGAGTTCTTGGGCCTGGAGAGCTTAATTTAAACTTACCTTCCCTACCTCAACCCTGCAAGAGAGTTTCTACAGACACAGTTTTAGGAGTGTATTAACCACTGAAGTGCCTCTTACCATTCTTGCATTCTTTTTTCAAGTTCCGGAAGTAAGAATTTACTGTGGAAGGCATTTATTGATGAAATGTTAGAAAATATTTTATTAATCACTTCAGGTGGAAATGAACCTCTGTTGGCTTCCTCAAGGAGTCTGGAATAGAATACCTGCAATACAGAAAAAAGAGCCCCAAACCTATGAGCTGATTATATTTAACCAATGGAAGACCATCTATCCACCCCTCCTGCTCCAGCTGAGGCAAGAGTAATATTTCAATAATATAGATTGGTAGTGATGAACTCATTTTTTTGCCTTCCCCTCACTGGAAGTGAAAAGCCTCCCCTCCCCTTCCACCCCACTTTCCTTCTCGTAAGCCAGGAGAGGCAGGGCTGACATAAGGAGAGCCAAACTGAGGCAGTGCCATTTTGGACCAGCTCCAGACATCCTGACTGTTTGAACAGCTACATCATCTCAGCTTTGCCCGTCTTCCAGCTGTATTTTCCACTCTTCTGTTCTTTGCAATTAGCATGATGTCTGATCACCATTAGCCCCATCACTTTCCTTGAATGCTGTATCCCCTTTATCCTTTTAAAATCAAAGTAGTTGGCAGACTATAAGTGATCCCCACACATCATTTAAGGTACAGAAGGGATCTGGTTCTGAGTGGACTATAGTCTCTTAAAAGCAAATATATTCTTTCTCCTTCAGTGGGCTCAACCTGACTAGGTGCAGCTACAAAATGTGCATCTGTTAATACACATATCACCAAAAAATGGTGCTTTTGGAGAGCTATTGTTCCTCTGCCTTCCTCTCCCATGTTTGAACAGATTGCATCTCCCTAGAAAGGGCCTCAAAAGAGCAGTCTGAAGACAGGAATTTTGTTCACCCCAACTGAAACAGCAGAAGTGACTTAAAAGGAAAAAAGCCATGCACTGCCACATACACTCTAAAACATGCCCAGTTTGCTGCACTGCCAACAGGACAGTTAGTTACTCTGCAGACCATAAAGATTACACAACTTTTTAACCAAGTTTAGAAATATAACAGTCCCTTCCCAGTTTTCTGCTTTCCTCTCGTTAGCAGCAGTTGAGCAGCTGTGTTTGAAACTCATTTTTCAGAATCCTCTCCAGCTAATATTTAGAAAACAGACATAGCAGTAATGCACTTATGAAGCCATCAAGGAAAATAATTGTGCATTACCCATCAGAAAAATCTATGAAGGAAGTAAACTTCTTTTTTTATTTTTAACTTTCTCTAAATCAATTTTTCTTTTCTGCAATACTTTGGCTTTTAAAAGTCACCATATACCCATCACAATGTGGGTCTGCTGAGTAAATCCACTTTCATGGGGACAATTACTTAGATCCCCAAGCAGCCTGAACAATTATTGCATCAGTTGAGACTTTTTACTTTTCATCAACTGTTTGCAAAAAACCTCTGTATTGGACCTGAGAAATTTAAACAGTGAAGTCAGAGAAAAATATCCTATAGTAAGGCAATGCAAAGCTGGAGCCACCCAGGTAAAATGTAGGTGTGTTACGTGGAAAGTAAACAAGACTTAGGAAGGAAAATTCTCAAGTACAGATTTTTACATTTAAGAAATATCAGTTACATTCTACAAAGTATGAGAGTCCAAGCCTTTCCTTGCAGGAAGAGTAATTTCTGTTCCTAAATATTTAATGGGGAAATAGAGGATATATTTTTTGGTATGGGCAACTTCTAGGTTCTTTGTGACTAAAGAAAAATTCTGATTGGGTGCTTCTAATTGGGAGGATTTAGTAATTTTCTAATGAGTGGGTGATTGCAGCATTCACTGGTTATCCATCCTCCTTGTTGGTTACCAGCATGATTGCTTATAGTGACACCTCCACACTCAGAGTATATTGCATTAATAGCCACAAAATTCTAACACTCATTAAAAATGCAGCATACTTAAAATAGAAGCAAAGGCAAAGCCATGTGGCAACAGGAAATGATTGACTGGAAAATCAGGCAAACACGAAAAACATGCCACATCTCATGTAATTTATATCCACACTTATGCACAGTCATCTGAGTGAATTCAAGGCAACATAATAAAAGCAAATTCAAGGAAAATGTACCCCATCTAGGAGGTCAAGTCGGCTAACGTAGGCCTTTTCTGTTTGCAGGAGTTCATTGGCAATTTTGTGACGTTTCTGCTCATCTGTTTCCTGGAGGAAAATAAGAGTAGCTCTTAAAATACTGAAGAAAACGTAATTTAATAATAATTTTTAAAAAATTGAAATACAAATTAAACATTTAGTAATAAACATCAACTTTGGAAAATTACATAATTTCCCACAGTTTAATAAACACATGCAAAAGTCAGAGAATATTAAAAATCAGCCGAATTGTGGTGCAAAATTCAAAGCCTAAAAGATTCAGTATTTTCCAGTTATTGTAGGGATCTTTGCCAAAGCACTAACTTCCTACTCAACAGATCAGCTCACATCCTGGTAATGGAGCACCACTGACCTTTCAGAGCTGGAAGAACTGATTTGCAGAGTAAGAGGGAACAGATGGGAGTGTTCAGTGTTCACCCCCACCCCACTTCAGAAGTTATTTGAACTGCATGTTCTTTGCACAACAAAATTATTGAAAAATGTGGCACAAAATGTTTTATGTTCACCAATACATTCATTGCTGAATAATTGTTGACTGCAATTAGAGGACTCCTGCACTAAGTCTTTACAGAAGTCATTTTTGCATTTTAAGGGAAGTTTTCATTTTAACATTTTTTATTCCACAGAATCTATTTCTGATTCTTCTGCTGAACAGAAACTTAAAACATTCACTCAATTTTCAATATTAAACTAAACATGTTAGAATATATAACTAAAAGTTGCAGGGCAAAATTACTCCAAAACAAACAATGAAAGGACAGCCTTCTACAATATCAAAACACAAGGGAAATGCCTCAGGCTTGCAAGTGTCAGGCTCAACAAGCTGACACTTCCATCACAAGATTCTTTTCCCAGATCTAGTGATAGTCTGTTCACATCTAACAGCATCAGAGTCTTCCTGAAATAAATGGCAGTATTATCACAGTGCTTATGGGAAACTGGTAATTGCTAGACAAACCATAAAAATTCTTCATTAAAAAAAATCAAGAGGAGAGCTTGAGAGAGTGGTTTCTGATTTCAAACTGCACACTGCATCCCACAAGAGCATGATAAACATTTGCAAGTACCTTTGCAAAAATACCAAATATTAAAGTACAGTCTACATTTAAGGGAGTTCAGTGCATTTTTTCCCCCATTTTGGTGTTCAATAAGTATTCCGAATTTCAACATATTTCAGTTCTAATCTGCAGTGTTCACAGTTGCACTGCTACATGGCAAACCTCCTCCCTAAATCAGGCTTTCAATAGTGACTTCAAAGCTGTTCATTAAATCTGTTTAAATCAGCATAGCAACCACAGTAACCTACAGAACAGTGTTTTAAGTGCTGTCAAGAGACATTGCAGGGAGCTGGAGGATTAGCTATTACAGCTACAGCTTGCTGCTTAGTGCAGCCATTTACAAAAGATCTCACATGTGGACTTGAGGCACAAAACCAAGGAGCTTACTGGTTCCTCAGTAATTTTATTTTGTTTCTCACTCCCCCTTCCCCCTGAAGCAGTGCTATAGAACCAATCTGTAGTTCTCAGAAGATTACTTGAATTAATTAAGAGAGGGAAAATTATGCATAACAAACACACACAAAAAAGAATCACATAACATGAGCTGAGCCCAGATTTCCAATCCTCTCAGTATCAACCTTACATCTTCTTAATTCTTGAGTCTGCATCTCCTTTCTACATCAATTGCATGACCTGACAGAGGGATCTCCTCTGTGGGGGAAAGATGCACATCATGGTTGAGTCATATTTTAATCACTGCAGCATGTTCTCATTCCAGCATAAGAACACCCACCTAAGGTTAAATCAGTGCAAAAATAACAGAAAACTCTACTACTGCTTTTCTTTCAGCACATCCTCAGGGGGAAAACAGGGGGTGTTGTTGAGGGGACGGGAGGGTAACTTCAGGGAACAATTATTTCAAGGAGCTTTTCAAACTTCTGTGACAATCCATAACACGTGGCAACTCAACAAATAAAACCAAGCAGAAATGGCAAGTGTGCTCTGTAGAGAACATTTACATTGACATTACACAGGTACATGATTTCATCTGTGGACCAAAACACCAGGAGTGTGAGAGACCAAGAGCTGCATCAGCAGGGACTGATTCCAGTGCTTACAGTAAATGTTTCAGCTGGGTCTTGTTCTTTAGCACAAAGCTACTTATCCTTAGAATAATTGTATTACTATGGACACTTAAGAAATTAAAATAAGTAATTTTGAACTCTGAAATTAAGAAGAGGTGTTAAAAATGCTGGTGGAAGTATGAACTTCCTTATTATCTAAACCAAACAGGAGCTATCTTCTGTCAAGAAAACTGTAGCTGCCAACATGACAGTGATGTATATGATTCACTCTTACTCAGGCATAGCCCTTGCCTCCAGGGCTTTGAAGGAATATATTAAACAGACAGGGTGAGAGAAGTAGAGTATGAACAAATATAATTTAAATTACACTGTGCTTGTTTCTTGCACAGCAACCAAGAAAGCAGAAAGATCCTGATATCCCTAAAGAAGTGATTGTTGACAAGAATGATGCATTTACATTGGTTGCTGAAGATACACAGCTTTGTTCCTGTTACTGTTCCTAAAGACCAAAAAACGTAGAATCAAGAATTTGGCAGAGCAGTAAAATATTTCTTGGCAGAGAAAAAACAAAAAATCCGCAAAACCAAAAATTTTACCCTGGTTAAACTGAAACATTTCCCTACATTTAGAAATTCAGTATCTCCACCAGGTTTTGCTTCTGAAACATCAAATCCCCCAACATTATCGTTGAAAGAAAACATCATATAAGGATTTCATTAAAGATGTTCAGTGAATCCTTCCCCATCTGTGGCATGCAGGCAGTCTATATCCCTGTTTCCTGCCAGTCTCACAACAAACACTGACACATTTGTCCTCTTGTCTCCAGTTAGCTGTTGCAGCAGATTCCCCACAAGATGTTATTCAGGAAGTTAATTGATTGAGATGTTCTTGTACTATTCAGCCTCCACAGTTTAGACAAACTAGTTTTTATGACAGGAGATGTTTCTGCTGCAAGGCAGGAAACTTTTCACTTTTAATTATGTTTTTGCCTGTTATGATTGTGTTTCATTACTTTCAAACTAATTCAGTAAATAAGAGAAATAAAGGATACTCAACTCTGGCTGTTTGTGGAAATTGTTTCAGGTCACTGCCAAATTTAATAAGTTTTGCTCAACTTTTCCCAGAGCCTGCAATAATCTCTTTAGTCAGACCTACAGTGATGGGAGAGGGAAACGGGGCAGGGAAGGGAGTGGAGTGGAGAGGGAGAAGTAATTGTAGGAGCAACACTATTTCAAAACAAGTCTCTTTTTCCGAGTCCAAAAAGTAATTTCTGCACTGGCTTTGCACCAGTCCCCAATTTAATTCACCCCTTCCAGATGTGGATTTAGGATTACTTCTACTGTACATGTACACATTTACAAAGAGATAGAGGAGAGCACCACTTTCTGCTCCTTCCTGAACTAAGAAACATGGCATACAAGAGACAAGATACTTTGCATCAGCACCAAAATACATGTATCAGACTCAAAGTCTGATGTGACTCACATGCATCTGTTCCTTTTGCTTTTATTCAATTGTACTTACATTTTTAATCTAAAGGGCAGGAGAGTGCTGTTATCCTGTGCAGTGCAACTTCTACTGGACTGCATCCCAGTTTCACTATTCTCTAATGACTAAGTAGGCATTTAGCAAAATCACAGATTGTCTAATGCTCTTACTTCTTACCAGTGTGTGCTTGAACACAGAAACAGCTTAAAGCTCCACCAGAACTCTCCTGTTGCTCATCATCCTTCTCCTAATCCAGACAGCATGGCAGCAGCTACTTAGACCACCACAGGGCTGATTTCCATCTCCAGGTTGCATTAATCCAAACTAAATCAGTGTTTGATTCTGTAAAGGGTGGCAGACACACTTCTTAACCTCACTAGGCTAAAGGGGAAGTCCTTGTTGCACTCCGTATCTCAGGAAGGGCTGTTGTGACCCAGTTCAGTTTTACAGATTCAGTTCTTCACCAATGCAAGCTTAAAAGTCATCCTGAATGGGTTTGTCTTGGTCTTGCACCCTTCAAGCCCCAGTTAAGCATACACACCCAGTGACAGTCACATTACACCTCTCAAGCTGACTCATTGTCAGTATAAGACAGAGCACACGTGCTGGTCCCAGCAGCTCACAGATTTTAATGAGATTGCTGCCATTAGCATTTGCCCAGTTCCTTCCTGAACTTTAAAAGAGAACTGCTTCCCTTTTCAGCTTTTTTCCTGAAAATGCTGCCAGCACCTTACTGCGTGACTTGGCTTCAAGCTTAACATCACTGCCCACTGAGAATTCAGCACTTTATAGGCATAGGGGGGGAAATTGGCATTACTCAACAGGAGACAGAAACATTATGACAGGTGTGGTGGGCCAAAAGTGCCTTGGACTGTACCCAGGCTTGTGCTTAGGTGGGGATCATAACATTCCTTCATTACTGGAAAAAAAACAAACCCTAAAAACAGAAGAAAACCCACACAACCCACAACTTTCTTATCATTACCTAGTATTTTTCATCCTATAATACATGAGAATTTGGGAGCCACATTTCCCACTCACAGAATTTACCTCCAGGCATATATGTATGTGACCCCCAGCTAACCAAACTCAAGGGCTGCAGGGAGCACACACCTGACCAACAGTGAGGAGCTTTTTCAGCATCAGCTGTTCACCTTTGTGATGAAGAGGACGGCTGAGAGGGTCTGCCAAGCTCCCCCTGCCAAACTGTTAATCACATTATGGCTGGACCAGAACTGTTAATCACATTTGCTGCTTCAGTACAAGGAGGCAAACTGCATAAGTAAACTTTTACAAGTGAAAAATATGCACCATTTTTCAGCAATTAATTTCCCAAGATGGATTTCCTTCCACCTACTTACTTCACTAAAGCATGTAAAACCTTCCTTACAAGGGAGCTCAAATTCATCATGATATAAGGTCTTGCTAAAAAGTCATACATTTAGTATACCCTGAATATTGCATGTATCTGATCACCAGCAGACTGCCACTGCCTTTCCAGCTTCAACTTTACAACTACATCCAAGTTAGGGATTCACACAACATTTCTGCCTGAAGCTCTGTCATTTCAGTTTACTACACATGGCATTTTATTTCATATACACCACTAACATGTGTCCCTCATAGGCTGGCACAGCTGAAGCATGGTGATAAACAGACACACATATTTGATTTTCCCTTTTTTTTAAACCTCAGATAACTAATGGGGAAAGAGCCAAAGGAATAAGGAGAAGAGCAAAGGAGGGGAGAGTGTGGGAAAAAGCAAGCAAAATTTTTTCTCATCTTTTTCAGAGGGAAAATAACCAAAATATTTTCAATTTCTGACCCTCTCCTGGAAGCCTATTTTTGTAAATAAAAACCCAGAGAAAACACAAAAAAAGTAGTGATATATCAGGAATGAAACCATTTCTCTCCTTACCTTTGTTTCCACGGGTTGATATTGTTTACTGCTCTCCTCAGCTGGCTCCTCCTTGACACCAGCATCATTTTCTAGAGTTCCACTTTCGGATGGGAGCAGCGTGTCGCTGCTCGGAGTCCTGTGGCAGCTGTTGAGCATCTGCTCCTCACAGGCAGCCACACTTTGCAAGGGCTCTCTGCCAGTGCTTTCCCCTTCCCCGTTTACCAAGCTGCTGTCCGTGGCATGGTCGGGGACCGGGCTGGCCGTGGCCGAGCCGTGGTCCGGCTGCGGCCGCTCCTCCTCTGCCGGCCGCTCCTGCGCCAGGACGCCGTTGGCCGTGGGCAGCGGTGCTACCTGAGTCCTGTCAGTGTTCCTGGTTCCCTGTGTCTGTAGTGAGTGCTGGGAGGGGAGTTTTGGCTGTGCTGATGGTGTGGACCCATATCTTCCTTGAGATTTAGTCATGTGGAGAACAGAGGAGTCTTTCTTCAAATCGCTAGGATTCAGTGAGCTAAAAACACCAAGCAGAGAGAGCATTGATGAGAGGAGAGTCAAACGTGGTCTTGTGGAAAATCCTGGTATGGGAAATAGGAGAGTTGCACCATATAACCAATTCCTCCCCAAAAAATCTTTTTTTTCCTTTGTTAATATTAGGAAATTCTGAGACCTGAAATGCATTAAAATCCTTACAAACAAACTTCTCTTAGTAGAAACCCAGAGCTCTGGCCATTTTGAGCCATTGCATCCCTATGTGTCTTGAATCCCATGTGTGTATGGGAGATTTAAATTGGATATGAGGAAAAATTTCTCCACTGAAAGGGTCATCAGGCATTGGAACAGGGTGCCCTGGGAAGACTTTGAGCCACCATCCTTGGGGTTATTTAAAAGATGTGAAGATGTGGCACCTGAGGATGTGGTTAAGTGATAGATTTGGCAGTGCTGGGTTAACAGCTGGATTCAATGATCTTTTGCAAGCTAAAGTTTTCTATTCTTAGCTCCATGAAACAGAGCAGAAAACAAAGAATAACTGAAGAGACTGATACATGAAGCAACTTGCCCACAGTGTCCCAGAAGGTTACTGGCAGAAACAGAGCAAGACTCGTGGTTTCCAAAGTCCTAATCCTCTGCTTAAACTAAAAAGTAGCCCATCCCCTAAGAGCTCTAATCAAACACACTCAAGAACATTTAGCATCCCTTTCCTTTGTTCAGAATATTACCTGAGGACCCTTACATTTTTATCTCATTTCTTCTCCAGTTTCCCGAGTTAACAAGGTCTTTTTTTTCATGCTGCATTTTTTCTGAAGATCATTTTCCTCCAAAATTTGTCTCTGCTTTAAACACATTATCTCTTGTTCCTGCCTGTCCTCTAATTATTCCTAGTATGGACCTCTGTCTTCTGGAAGGATGGAAACTGTGCACAAACTGGACTTTTACTCCTTATTTGTAGGATACTTTGCACAAATGTTGCAAACATATTCTCCACTTTTGTGCACACAGATCAAAAATAACTTACACTAGCTTTATCTTCTTCCATCATATAACAAAAAAATTTAAATCACTTTTTCTTCAGTCATATAGACTACACCTTCTTTTATAAAATAAGCTTAACTCCAAGACAAAATTAGTATGCATTTTTCAATTGATTGCACAGAGCAAAGAGGTTTAATTAACTTTCTGTCATGCCTACATGCTTGTGGGCTATACAACTAGTGAAAATAAGTTATTATAGTTGACAATCACAGTTTGCAGTTCTTGAACATGCTATATAGCCATTTCAAGATCACTAATTAAAAGTGAGGTTCAGCTTCACAGAAGACACATTTTGTGAGTTGAGCTCATTAAAAAAAACCAGGAATTACCTCCACTGCCAAAGCAGGATAATCCAGAACTCCACATGCTAATCATGAAAGTTTCTCATAAGCAGAGATCATAGACTTGAATAGAATTTAGTTGTTGGACAGATATTACTGGTGTACCTAATAAATGATGTTGCCCAAAAGCAGCTCAACTTCTCATAGCCCACAAAATGTCTCTACTTGTACAGGTCTATCAACAAGAAAGTTTTCTTTCTTTATAGTATTCTTTGACTGCATAATATGGAAGAAGTTCCTGCACAATGCAGCAGGCAGATCTAGGAGGAAGAAATGTAGGGCTCAGTGATGTGGGGCACAATGAACCTGAAGAGTTTTCTTTCAGAAAGAATTTTATTTTTTTTTCTAAGGATACTGCATTGTTTAAAAGATTGGTGATGCTTTGGAGGAAGACTGGAAAACAAAGTGAGAGCAGGATTAGAGACTAGTGCTAAAAGAATTCACAGGACCTCCAGTGCTGCAGTAATCTCTTTTTCCCATCTCTGAGCACCTGTCATGACCAAATGCAATTAAGTCTCTGCCTAATGACAGAAGTTTCTTGCAGATGAAGCTCTGAAATAATTTCTATTCCAATGGACAAATATACTTTTGAAATGCTCAGCTGCTTCCACATAAAGGATTAAATCTCACCCATCTTGAGGGGAATTTCTTTCAATGAAAACCCCTTTACTCTGGCTCCACAGAAGGTCATGCATTCATGTACTCTGTTGTACATCATGCATTCACTCCCACAGGGGGCATCTGTTCAGAACTCCAACGTCCCAAGGAAACATGAAAAAAAAACCCCACATCCAAAACTTGCAATGCTCAGCTGACGCTGGACTGTTTGTTGGGCTGCTCCTCTGCCATGGGCATTCTGGAAAGTCACTCTCCTTATACAAAGCAGATCTATTTGAAACTTCTGTTTCAGAGCTTCTGCTTAGAGATGCATCACCTGCATCGAATTAAAGGCACCCAAGAAACACCTTTTTGTGAAAGCAGTGTGAACTGTGGTTCTTTTTTCCCAAAGTTCCAAACGTTTCCCATCGATCACAGAATCAAAACTCAAGAACACTGAGCTTTTCCACCAAAATCACCAAGAACTAAAAGGCAAGCCATTTAGGGAATGTATGCCATACCACTACAAATAATTTGTAGAGTTCACCCTGTTCACATGAATGATTTAAATTAAGACAGTATAAAATTAGAACTATTATTTCAAGTTTTTCTGTTTCCTCAGGAAAGTATTTTTTCTTCTTCAAGTACAAAAACATTTAATATTAGCTTCAATATGAAACATATTTCAAATTGCTGACATTTTTCAGGTTGTTTTTTTAAATGATACAGGTTTCTTTTTTTTTTTTTTTAAAGGAAAATTAGGACTAATGCCTTATAAAAAACCACACCTTGTAAAACCAAAATAAAACTGGCTCCCACAAGTTCAAAACACATGCAGTTTTGCCATCAAGTCCTTTAGCAGGGATGGGAGTGAATCCTACCACAGTACAACATTCTTCCTCACGGCTTCCAGCTCCAGCAATCCCCACACAACCCACAGAGTCACAAAGCAATTCAGATTCTGTTACATACCTGCCTCCCTCAAAACGGTTGATGAGATCTGACACTTTGCTGGACTTTTCCTTTGTGACACTAGAAACAGCAGCAGGTGTCTCTCCCTCCATTCTTGGTTTCTGGTTTGTTAAAGCTTTTTGCCTAGGGGTTTGGTATATTGCCTTCTGCAGATGAATTGGCTTTGGAGGCACTGCAAACAACAACAGCAACAAAAATCCATCACTCCTATGTCTTTGAGCTGCTGGAATACAGAATCATAGAATGGTTTAGAAAGATCACCTAGCTCCAAACCCCCTGCCATAGGCAGGGACACCTTCTGCAAGGCCAGGTTACTCTCAAAAATGAGATTTCTGCATAAAGAACTTATTGCAGCAATGAAAAAAAGATACTCTTGGCTTTAATTAACCTTAAAGCTGCTTTACAAATATAGGGACTTCATACAATTCTTCCTGCACTGTTTGGTAGTAGGGATCTTGTTACATTTCTCGACTAAATGTTGAACCATATGCTACTTTAATAAGCTAGAAAATTAGGGAGTTTTCTTGTCTGTGTGTTTGTTTCTGTAGTGTACTGTAGGAAAGACATATGAGAGGTTTATGATTGCAGGTTTTGTAATAAAAAAAGAGTTAAGCACAAAGGAAAGAGCCATACTGAGAGTCTCTCAAGAGAGAGATTTAAATTGCTGCCCCAAAACTCTGGTGCTCTCATTCCTTACCTTCTCCCTTGTGACCTCAATAATAATCATCAGTAGAAAAGGTATTTGCCTTCAGCTTTAAAATTCCCTTACTCACTGAATCTTTGTCTAATTATACTTCTGGAAACCTTCCCCCCTGAAAATATTTTTTATTATTCTTGCTTTTTCCCCATCCTTACCATAAGTCCTTCTAATTAGATTGCTAATGATCAGCCACTGTTTAATACAGCAGTGACTAGAACACAAAAGACAAGGTGACACATAAAGCAACTAAAGTCACAGCAGTAAAATCTTTAAATTAAATTTAAGCAACCAGGCAGCATTTGTGGGCAACAAAAGCACATCACAGACTGGGCCCAAATGCATTCTACATGGGAGCAACAAATGTCCAGCTCCATCAAAAGGAGAGACTTAATGGAAAAGGACCTTAATTCCTGAGAACACAACTCTGTTCATTGCCACACACATCCCCAAAACAGACTGTGGGAGCAGTGAAAGCATTTGGTATGAAACTGGAAAAAAATTATTGAAAGGCAGGCATAAACTGGCAGGAGTAGGCAATGCCCTGTCAGTGGAACAGTGCAGGCACATTCCAGTGGGGCTGGCCCTCCAGCAATTATAAAGACCTGCCAGTGAGCAGCCATGAAAGGAAGAAGGACTTGAATTGGCTTTAGAAATCACATGCCACTCTTGTGGTAGGGAAAAAAGCTCTAGCACAGGATACACAAGAGATGGATGTGGAAAAGTCATGTTCCTTGCATTGTTGACACTAGACCATCTCCCTAACTTACCCTAAAAAACCCGTGCACCACAGGAATGAACTTAAATCCCATCAACCGACATTTGAAAGGGATGTTGAAAAAATCATTGCAAATATGTTAATCATAAATGGTGATAAAACTGAAGAAATACTCAATTAAGGGCAATTTTTCGTTTCTTCACTTCATTAAATTTATAGGTAATACAGGAGGTAATATTTGTCTGTGTTTCCAACAACCTTATTGCAGTTAAGTGGGATTGCAGTGATCGCTGCAGTCTGAAAAGTACCACGAGAGACTCTGTGCAGAAATGAATTTGCCACAAAAAGCTTTAGACTTCAATCATATCAACTGCAAAGGCTGATAGATGAAATAATCAGAGGGAGAAGGAAGACAATTATTGTAGGTCAGATGCTTTTACTGTGCATATGTGCACCCTCAGCCCTCAGAAGCTTGATATTAACACACGCAGAAAAAACAGGTTTGGGTAAGGATGCAGTACAAAAAAGATGAGTCAGAATGCTGCTCTTTTGAAAGAGTTAACTTGGCAACCCTGAAACGAGCAGATTATTAAATTGTGCAACTTCTTCAGTGTCTGCAGTAGCTGCAGTGGCTCCCGAGAAGCCCCGTGCAGCTGCAGGGCTGCAGCTGCAGTGCAGTGGAATGGCTTTCCCCACATTCCCTCTTCCCAGGGAGCTCGGGCAAGGCCTGGCAGAATTAGGCCAGCAAGCATCAGATAATTGTCCAAGCCCTGAATAGCTCACTGTGCTGACAAAGGCCATGGGACAGCCGAAAAAAGGAGACACAAGCAGGCTGGGGAAAAGCAGGACACATAATTGATCATAAGCACTGCCATCCCCTCGGGGAGGAGGTGGACAGCAAAGGGGACACAGAGTGGATTTGCTGAATTTGTAGGAACATTTGTTGCTCTTGCAATGGACTCTGTATAACCCCCAGTCCTGTGAATTCTCTTATATAATGGACTCGTACATCTCGTCAATTCTTCTGTACATCTCATGAAATGTTAATATCCTCACAAGGATGTATTGAAACCACTAAACTTGAGGGAATTAATGTGTACTGATAAAGCAGAAGGAATTAGTTGGTATGTATTTTTATACTGGATCCTCTGGGACAAAAATCAAATTCTAGGACATTTTGTGAAGTGCCACACACTTTTGCAGCTGTTACTGAAAAAACACAGCTGAGCAGCATTTATGTATGGCAAGCAATGAGGAATCTCTTGTCAAACTGGACAATCCCCATAATGTCTTCAGAAGAGAACCAAACAGCCAATTCTCTCATGCAAAATATTTTATTCCTGACTCCCTATCAGCACCTAGCAGACAGCATTTCCCCTCCCAGCTGCTGCTGCTGTAGCTACTGTTTGGTTCAGACACAGTGCAGTGGAGAAAGAATAGTCACAAGATCAATAGAAAGAAAAGAATCAGTAGTGTAAAAAAAACAACAAAAAAAAAACAACAAAAAAAACCCAACTCACAACCCTCAAACCTTCCTGTAAGGTCAGCCTTGTTAACAAGGATTATGGAAAGCAAATTCCATTAATTCTCTCCTCAATGTACTTCTGTAGTGTTTTGTTTTAATCAGATTATTTTTCAGTGTGCGCAGAGCAAGGATCTTAAGAAAAAAAAGAGAGGAAAGACTGGCCTATTGTAGTAACCTGCATAATACAGAGCTCTGTTTGAGTCTATAAATACTCTTGTCTCTGTACTGTAGAATTTTGAGCTCATTAGGAGATATGAACTGCTTATTCTGCCCAAAGAAAACCCTTCCATATACTGAGGTAGCTGATACTGTACACCAAAATCAAGATTTATGCTGCAGTGCCTAGTTGTGCATCCAACTTTGCATATTATACATAGGAAATGTCAGGTAATGCTATATAAATGGCTCAAAAGGTACAATCACCTTTGCAGACTCCAAAGCATATCAGCAAGGGTCATTTATCTCTTGTCTTAGAAAGTATGATGTGTTCAATGGTTAAAAATGCTGCTATGCCTTGACTCAATGAAAACGAAGTTAGAAGCTCCTGTGGTGAGCAACTACTGCTCTCCTGGCTGAGTCATCCATCATCACCTCCCTGCATGCTCCATCACCTTCAGGAATATCAAATGAGCACTGCTGAACAGATGCCAAAGATTTATACTCTTAAGAATAATATTAAATAACCAGTAACCTAAACTCAGCAGAAAGAGAGAAAAAAATCGTCTTCTCTTTGAGATGCGTGTTTCCACATTTTTAGTTCACATCACAAGAAGAATCTTTCAATAGTATATCAAGAGAGAAGACCAATAATAATCAGATGTGGTTTGTTCTCTCATTTGTCTTCTTCACAGAGATAATTTGGGGATTTGTCAGTTTTGGTGATAAAAGGGACATTGTAGCAGGTTTCTTAAAGGACCACCAAGACTGGAGAAGCCTACCCAGGAACAGCTGGCAGTTCTAGTTCAATTCACCTTTAACTGTGCAAGTTTCATTTGCCAGGGAAGAGCATCTCAGACCTTTAAGAGGTCTCTCAGCTTTTTTAAGCCCAGGCCATTGAAGACTTTTAACCACAGACTATATGATAACTGAGAAAGGAAGACAGGATTCATGCTACACACAGATAGGCAGCTAAAATTGACTCTCAAAGTCTAAATGTTCAATCTCTTGCATCCTAATCATTTCATGGTAGCACAAATCAGGCCATGTTTTGGAGTGGAAATTCACCTCCAACACAAACAAAAATGCCTCTTCAGCCTCAGCAGGAGATTCATAAGTACTCCGAGGCTCTCATTAGAAAAATTTAAATGAGCAACTGATGCTCAGTCTTGAACTGACAAGACACTTCACTGCTCTGAAGAGGTGTTGGCATTTCCACATATTTTGCATCCTACAATAAAACTGCCTTGTACAGACAGCAGTTTCAGTGCCCAGCATTTAGCAATTTGGCATCATAAAACAACTGATGAAAGAGGATCAAAGAGCAAGGATTGGAAGAAACTAGATAAAAAGAAATCAATTTTTGCATGTCACTACATGAATTCTGCTATTGCAAAGTCCAGATCGCTACCCAAATATTTGTAGTTAAAGGCAAATTTAAAATTATTTAACAATTTGCTTCCTCTCATGTGGGTCATATTCATATTGGAACTTGGTAGCATACTTTGCTATTTCCACTGACTGCCTCCAGTCTGGATTAGTCCATTTTACCAGGGAATGCACTGCGTTGGTGGAAGGGCAAAGCCCCACAAATCACAGCTGGTGCAGACACACAGACTGTGACTGCTTTGCTCTGCAGCCCCCATTCCTTTGCTCAACTCCCTCATCGGCTTTCAGCCAGCTTCAGGCTTTGTTCCAAATCTGTTCCAAAGATTTACATGAACCAAACTCTGCTCCAGACAGAAATCTGGCACATGAATTGGTAAATTGTTGATGGAAGGAATTATTGTGGAACAAAAACTGATGGAAAGAATCATTGGAGAACAAAAATTCTGCTTCTACTGACAGTGTATCAGACAGGTTTTTTTCTCCTTGAAATGCTAGGGGGAAGAATGAAAAGGAAAAGAAAGAATGTTATATTGGATTGTATGTAGAAATTTATTCACTTGACCTAGCTACCCTGAGTGAACTGTTTCCAAATACTCAAACTACTCCTCAGAGACCAAGTACAGACAAGTGCATGATTTTGAATTAAAGCTCTATTTCCCTTAATAAAGCAAAATTTACTGAAAATGGCTGTATCACACTTGCAGCACAACCTTAAAGTCATGTTAATGTCTCTCTTGTTGGTTGGTTAGATGAAGGTAATTTTGCAGTTAGTTCCTCCACAATCAAATACATTGGCATTACAATTCAGGTCTGTCTTCTGGTTTCCTCTCACTATGAAAGGTCACTTAATATTTACATGACTGGAACAATCATATGAAAAAAGTTTCCTGCTTCTATTGACCAAAAACGTTTCTCTACCTCCACATGAAAGTTCTTTTAAAAAAATAGTGACCACTTTTAAACCAATAAACCAGAGCAGCCTGGTTTGCTTAGAACACTGAGACTCCCAAATGCCTCTCTGATTAATTCTGGTTTCTTTTGCTTCAATTCAATAAAAAGTCAAACAAAAGATACATTATAAATCTTCCATCTGATGCACGTATTTAATATCAATAAATGGAGAGCAACCCATGAACAAAGGAGACACAAAATACTATTTACAGCAGTATTATTGAATTTCATCTACACAGCTGCATTTCTTAGACTACAACACTATTCCTGGCTGTGGCACATTTTGGAGTACACAATATTGACAAACAGGAGGAAACATGGCTAGGAAAGAGCAACAACAGCTGTGTTACTTGAATGAATGGGGTCCAATAATATACAACTCCTAATTTATCTCATAGCTAAAATTTTATAATAAGTGTGTTGGCTTTGTTTTTGAAAGGCTTAAAATCTTTTTATTTATAACACATTTCTATTTATCCATTAACAGCTTCTAAAATATTTTTCTTAGGAAAAACACATGTTCTCTTTGCTGTAGAGAATTCATTCCAGAGACCTAGGAAATGGTGAAGAAAGGCTCTTCAGATAAGTAATGTTTACATATGACTGGCAAAAACATCTTAGTTTAGTTAACAATACTGGCAAATGTTCTGTAAAAACAAACTACAACAAAAAATACAGCTTTATTTTGCTCTCATTCTCCTGAAGAAAACAAAACTTTCTTAACACTTCAAAAAATTTCTTCCTTCTCTTAACTTTAAGACTAGCTCAGGACTCATGCAAAATTCTTCAAGGTGCATTTTCCCATTGACTGATATAGATATTTTTGACTCTACTACATGATGACTCTGTGTGATTCTAGTTTCTGTTCTTGATTTAGATGTGCTCTAGTACTNCAGAGAAGGGAGTAACAGCTCTGTGATAATACATTTGAGAGGGGAAAAAAGGTATTGTAGAGACATATTGTGTTCAGAGAAGAGAGGAATGACAACATGTCAGAGGAACATCTCTGCAGACACCAAGGTCAGTGCAGAAGAGGGGCAGGAGGTGCTCCAGGTGCTGGAGCAGCCCGTGGTGAGGCAGCTGTACCCTGGCAGCCCATGGGGGTCCATGGGCTTGCAGAGATCCACTTGCAGACCCTGGAGGAGACCAGGTGGAGCAGGTGGATGCCTGAGAGGAGGCTGTGCCCCCATGGGAAGCCCACACTGGAGCAGGTTTGTTGTCTGGGCTTGTGACCCTTTGGGGGACCTGTGCTGGAGCAGGCTGTGCCTGAAGGACTGCACCCTCCACTCATGCTGGAGCAGCTCCTGAAGAACTGTAGCACACAGCAGGATGCTGGGGAGTCTCATGGAGAGCTGCCTCCCGTGGGAGTCACCCTAAGCTGGAGCAGGGGAAGGACTCCTCTGCCTGAGCAGTGGCAGAAAGAACCTGTGCTGAACTGACCATAGCCCCTGTTCCCATCTCCCTCCAACACTGGGGAAAGGACACAGAGCCTGGGAATGAGGTTGGGGTAGGGGGAAGATGGTTTTTAAGATTT
>VYXF01008660.1:374658-407273 GCA_013397295.1 Polioptila caerulea
AAAAAAAAGCCCAGCACAAAGCCAGCTGACTCTTTCTTAGCAGAATAGACTTTATTCTCATTCATAGGATCAATATGCTGCTATTAATAAGAAATGTGGAAGAAAATATAAAGTAAAACATATTCAAAACATGGAAACTGTAATAAAAGCACTTATTAAGATTACAGAACCCAAAATTATGCAGTCTAGTTTAGGGGCTTGAAAGCAATTGGTTCTCTAAACTCAATCAAAAACCTGAAAGAATAATAGGAAGGATTTTGAGATATCACTTAGGTCAATATTCATTTACCTCTGAATCAAAAAAAATCCACAACGTTTTTGGGGGAGAAGCAAAGAAAAGGAGGAAAGCCCATTTATCATTTATTGTGGTGTTGTCATAATTATTTTCATTTAGATAGATTCAGGTAGACTTTCTGCACCTCTATTTACTGTTGTTGTTTGCTACTCTTTCCATTTGTTTGCCACCCTTTCCATTTGTTTGCCCTTGCTGGGTTTTTCTTTGCATGTTTCCATAAATAGCAAATCCAAAACCCACTCAACTGTTTCATAAGGTGATCCTTCTATATCTTCTGAACAACAGCTGGTCTGCAGAGTTTAGACCCTCTGATCTGATCCAACTCCCTCTCCCACTGCAAGATCCACCCACCCCTAGCTACAGCCAAGCCTGCTTTTAGAACAGCAATGGAAAGGGATGCTACAACTATTGTTCTATGCTGCTTAAAGATTCTTCAGCATTTTCTGCATTCCAACAATACTTTCAAGAGTTTGTTCTTTATTTCCTGGAAGCCTATTTTTCCTGTTAAACCCTGGGGTTGCCTTACACCCAGAGGCTGCCCCTGCCAACACGGATTCCTGCAGAGGTCCACAGTGAGATCACCAGTCCATGCTACCAAAACCCCAGTACTCAGGTGACAATGCATGCACAGCACCCACAGCAGGAGCACAGCATCTTTGCCTCCTCTGGTTCATCCAAGCAACAAGAGATCTCCCAAGAACATAAAGGTGGCTGTTCCAGAGTGATGAGAGTAACTCAACAAGGCCCCCAACCTACAGAAGCGTCTCAGATGCCTGCGATCCCAGGCAGAGATTCCTTGACTGTTTCCTTTGGTATCACTCCCATCCACAAAAAGTTCTGTTGTACTGCAGCAGTGAGAGTGCCATCCCACATCATTACTCACAGCCTAACAAGGTACTTTAAGTGCCATATCTGTCTCTCCTATGGGGGTGGGAATATCAAAAGCTCTTAGAAAGATCAAGCTGATGGTACAGGGAGTTGTACCAGCAAGTTTTCCTTGTCACCACCAAAGAGCTGACAGGCTGGACTTCCCTTTCCTACAGAATCCCATGCAAATACTGCTACAAATGTAGCAGTTTGCCCTCTAATTGGGCAATCCTAAACTCAGAAACAAATTTGAGAAGAGCAACCCCTGTGGGATCAGTAGGTTGCACAAATTGGGTAGGCAGTTGCACACACTTTATAAATCTACATTCAGATCACTTATAAGTTTGCAATGAGGGTCAAAGTGTGAAGCCTTAGATGTTTCTGAAAACGAATTAACTTGCAGATTTGTCAGCCAACACGTGGCAAAATCCACAGCCCTCAGAGTGCAGCTCAGTAAGGGGCATTGCTGTGTCAACTGCTCAGGCCAAGGCTAAAAATCTCCATCAACATTGCACCTTATTTATGGAAAGGATTTCCTAAGAAAATGAGGTTCTGCTGTGGTGAGAACTGGAACTTATTGTGCACACAGAGCTTTATCAAGGCATGCACGCCTGTTGAAGCTTATCACTCACAATCATGTAACCCCAGCCAAATTCAGAGCTGCTGCTGAGAATAGAGCAGCTCTGTGGTCAGCCATGGTCCCCCCTCCTCATCAGCTTCTGCTCCAGCTTCTGCTTCTGGCTACTCCTTCCCCTGGGCCAGCACCAGCCCTTGTTCTCTGCACCATGAGAGGAGCAGCAGAAATGAGGCAGGTGGAAGCTGGAGCACATTTGGGATCAGTTTGGCCTCACAGCCAGCCCAGCACTGCTGCTTGCACAAGGGAACAGCTGGGAATATGGCTGGAAGGGGACAGGCCAGATCCTCTCAGCAGCAGCAGCAGCCCTTCCTTATACCTTCCTTAGAATGAGGTCATTTCAACACAACCACAGTTCCTCAAGCAGCTGTTCAGACTTTCATTCTACTTGGTTTACACATGCACACACACAGCCTTAATTCAAAGCCCAGCAAAACCAGCAACAGCTGAAAGAAATCTTTAATACAAAAATGTTAGGTGGCCTTAAGAATCAATTTTGTTGTCAGCATCACATGGTCCCCAGTCGATTGTCAAATATTAGTTGCATTTGGTGGGGAAAAACCATTTTGTAAAGCTCGTCCACTGTAATACAGAACAGTAACACAGGCAGCAGAAAAGAGTGCTTCTCTAGAAGGGGATTTTTGCAACTGCTTGCAGGAAACAGAAGCTCCAAGAGTTGTTCTGGCTTCACAACAACAACTCAGCATATGGGGGTGTGGGGAAACAGAGTGACTTCAAATTTGTTTGTTGTACAAGCCATGAAACCAATTCTCCTTCCTCTCCAGGAGCCATATTTGCTCGAGATGGACATGCTGCAGACATTTAACCCATATTTCAAAGTAGTGATTTTGTAAATCGTGTCACATCCTCCAGCCATGTAAAGCTGGAATGGTAAAAGGTAACAGAAATCCAGCCACAGCATATTTCTATACAAAACTGGGTAGTCAAATTCTCTGGGCAAAAAGCATCCTTTAACATCCAGGAACAACACCACCTTCGTGGTGATGCAGACAATAAAACTGTGGCAGAAACACAAACTTGTGGTAAAAATTCCTGTATCTAGTATTGTATGCAAGTGTGTTGTAACATAATAATACGTTTTGTTATAACAAAAGCCCAAAACATGTAACATTCAGCCCAAATATTTGTTCCACAATCAGCAGCATGCATTTCAGCAGGGCTGCCCAATCCTCTAGGTTTAAGTAGGCAGCAACACATTCTGCCTTTTCAAAATACAGTTGTTGCCCTGTAAATACAATGTAAAATCCCATTAGATGTGCAAAAATGCAGACATGCTGCAAAAACCTGCACCTTTCACTGGGCTGAAGTAGAACTCCATCATGATTATTTCTGATCTGATTAAAGAAACACTTGTACACTTCTCCTACTCCTACTAACTACAAAAAATGAGAAATTTCAGAAATGCCATGCACAACAAAATACTACCAGCCACTTACTGTGCTGGCTGGTACATGATTAATACCCTCTTCTTATAATCAGGAATAATTAAATACACTGAAGAGGAGAGAAAGGTGGGGAAAGATTTGAGAACTGTAAGGGAGAAAGAGGTAATAATAACTAATAGAAAAGAGAAATAAACACTGAAAATTTGATAAGTGCTTAATTATTTTGCTTATCATCTGCAAGGAAATGAGAAGCTGGAATGCTTGCAAACATGCTTGCATCTGCAAGTATGTTTGAAACTAGGTGATTCATTATCTATTTTTTCAGGGCATTTTAATTAGAAATAACTTGGATCCATGACATTTAGACAAACAGGCAGCCAGCTTGAAATGCAAGCAAGATTAAAAAATGGCTTACTTATATTCACAAAGATTACTCGAATGTCTTAGTACTTGATAGTTTCTCCATCAGCAGTTCCATAAGCCAAGCTCCACACCATTAACTTTTCTGTTGTATTTATTTTCATTCCCTCTTACAAGCACATAGAGCTTCTCTACTGCTGCAGCACTGTCTAATTTTTACTGCCACTGTGGTCCCACTCTTGTTCATACATTCTGAACAAAAGAAATGCAGTCTTTTTGGATGTAAACAAAATCTATGGGGGAAGTATTAGTCTCTTGTGACAAGGGGCAAAATTAAAGGATCAAAATTGCTTCTCTGAAATGATATAGTTATGCATGCCCCATGTGCACCTGCCCCAGTGGCTGTGGTCTTGCTGTTCTACAGCTGGACCTTTTCATGTCACATCAATGCAAAGCTCCAGACTCCCAACCCAGCCCAGGACAGAGGTGGGTGTTCAGCAAACAGACCCTGCCAAGGCACTGGTTCAGGCACAGCAACCAAAGCAGACACTCTCCTGCCCAGCTCAGAGGAGTGCCAAGTAACCCTGACACTAGCAGAGACTACTCCAACCCACCCACCTACCCACCAAACACTCCAGGAGCTGTGGCAAGGACAGCCAAGTGTGAGCAGCAGCTTCCTGATCATGAGCAAGAGGGCAGAAAGTGGCTTCTCAGTTACAGCACCTCGTGTTGAGGCCTGAGCCAGACACCCAATACGTGAGGTCGTAGATTTTACACACAGTGGTGTCCAAACCTGCCCTCAGACCGAAGTCTTGAGTAGCCTGGTACTGCCCCTTCACAGATTTATCCTTTCTGTGAGGAGAACTGACATGCTCCTAAGAGGCTTATACTGCTGAAGCATACCCAATGTCAGTAACAACTGGACTAAGCCCAAATTATCTGAGAATTAGAAGTGTGAAGGAGGAAAGTAGGAAGTCTGGAAGTCAACATTTCTCTCATTGAAAAAATAAAACCTTCCTTCCTCCAATTTCTATTAAAAGCTATCATTCCAAGTTAATTACACTGTTGTGCTTTGATACAGCCTCTCCTCTCCCACTGCAGTGGTGATAGAATTGTGAATGTTTTCAGCTGCAGAATAGTGCAGAAACTCCATACTGATATTCTGTTCCGTGCAGATGAGCTATAAAGGTTAAATGTCAGGCCAGCCTTTACTGTGGTGAGCCACTGCTGAAATACTGTAAATAGCTGATAACCAAACACGGCAAAAAGAGAAAAAATAGCTTTTGCTGAAGTCAGGAGGGCTGTCTCACCAAATAAATTAGTTGTCTTTCTGCAAGAAGGTGCTGGCCAGAAAAATAAATAGCAAATAACAGACAGTTTAGAATTATCTTTGAAAAACTGAATCTTGGCAAAGTATAGGGGGCAGATCAGGTTCTATTAAAGGATTAGTTCAGATTCGTATGCTGACAAAATGCAAAAATCTAGGGGTTTTTTCTTGCAGAGGTATTCCCTAGACACAGGCAAAAATATTCTAAGTTCAACAGAAGAAGGTAGACCATTTTCTGGGAGTAAAAAAGGTGTAAACCATGTAAAACTATTATTTCTCCCTGCATACAAACATTAATAGAACTACCAAACCAATATTACATGTATTTCATAGCATTTTCTGCATGGAGTAAATAAATCTTGAAGTGAATATGGTAGATATAAATTGTAGATTGCAGAAAGTATATAAATATTGCACTTTTAGTTCAATGACCCCTGTGAATGTACTCACAACACGTGATGGTGAAGTTAAACAGAAAACATTACTGAATTTCAGACTGTCAGACCAAACACTTGCTACATGACACTTTCCAAGAACCAGAAAATATTTAACTTCTTGGTAGATATGGTACCTTACTAAGTAGCAGAGAGCAAAGGTTTCCAGACCATGGTATGCACAACAGTGTGTGAACCACTGGCAACAAACAGAGCAGCAATACAGAAGGAAAACTGAAAGAAACTTCAGCGAGTTTAACTGTGCACAACACCCGAATTATTCTAAAAGAAGAAACAAATTTTGAAATAGTTTCATTTTTAATAAACTGAGGCAGGCTATGCAGACTATCAGTGACAGAACCCAATACCAAATGTTCCTGTATCTGCTGAGTCTAAGATGAGACATTACTGCATTGGTTTGATTTGCAGGTATTTAGGAGACTCAAGCATTCCATGCTGCTTTTCCCATGTTTTGCCAAGCATTACAGTTGTTTTGGTTGGAAGAAATCATGCATCTTTCTGATGGCAACTTTCATTTCTAGACTGAAATGGAGCTTTCAGTAATTTCTTATGAAAAGATGGAGCTGCTATGGATGTCATCACTTTTAAGTAGGATATATAAGTCAACAAATTCAAGATTATAAAGTCCAAGCTTTAACAGGAAGCACCAAAATACTAACAAATAAGATTTCTCAGTAATCCCCTGATCTCAGTCTCAGCATACAGCGAATCACGCAAAGCAAGGACCTGAATGCTGAATTCCACTGTCACAAATGTCCTGCCAATGCTGGCTACAGGAGGTAGACTCAGTGTTCTTCACTCTGTTGTCCTGTCTGGCTGTGATCTTTGTTCTTTTGGCTCAGAGAGTAATTTCCTTGCAGGCAACCCTGCACATCTGCTGTGACCCTTATTAAAATGAGTCAACAATTAATGGGATTATCTTTCAACGTTTCTTTCAGTTTCAGATTAACACAATAATACAACATGCACTACTGATGCTGTTCCAATAAAACAAAAAGCACTGTACAGAACTTCAAATTATTGTAGTTTGAAAGCAAAAGCTTATGACTGAGGTCCTCTGCCAAACCACACCATTTCTTCACTAAGGTTTTCATTACCCACCTACACTTGTACACACAGTGACGATGGCTTTGCTGATGATGGAATAGTTCATCAGCTATTTAATGAATAAAGGAGGTTTCTTAAGCACACAGAGAAAAGAAATGTTCAACCCACATCTCTAGAAAGACGTGACTGAAGGGAGGGCACCGAGTGCAAGGAGTTCTGTTTACAGGACTAAAGGACTCCTCTTCCACATACTTAGTTCCTGTATTACAATATGTTCCCTCAAAACCTTGTTTTCACTTTGATTTTTGAAGATGTATTATCAAGCACAAGGTCTAGAAAGAAAATATGCAATAGTATTATTTTACTTGTAGAGACTTTTCATGGCTTATGTTTCATGAAATAATGTCAAAATCTTTCAGGAGATTTAGACAATATTTTTTCTTTGCTTTTATTACGATTACAAGACTTAAAAGTGAATACAGTTCCTGACCCTACAGCCAAGTACCATGAACTTCATGTAGCTAAGAACTACAGGATCCAAAGCCACAAAACAAGAAACACCAAGAAAGAAAATGGGTACACTGAGAAAAATGAAAATGGGTACATCAGCTCCAACACTCTGGGAACAGGCTGGGCAAGCTGACCCTGTAGCCCAAGTCAGCTGCCCTGCTGCTACTGCCTCATTTCTGCACCAAGTAAATTTGGGAAATTCCTCCCTCCTTGTCAGCACTGCCTTTGGCCAGTGCCATAACTCATGATGGCAACTTCCAGTTGGAGAGCTGCTTCTCACATGACTGCATTTCACAAACTTGCAGCAGTGTCCTGACCACTCTTCCCCCAGTGTGGTAGTGGGAGCACTGGTGAGCACCGGGGGGCAATTCCTCCCCTCCCTATCCCATGGTCTCTTTACAGTTTCCTTCAGGTTTGATGAAAGAAGGGCTTGAGCAAGTTTTCTGTGGCTTTCTTGAGTTCTTACTGTGCTAATAGTAATTTTGATCACAAATCCTACCGCAAGAAAAGACTGGCAGGATACACCTCTTCTGCATTTTCCCAAAATTATTTTTTTCACTTTTGTTTTCTCTGCAGAGCTGCATGAGGTGACCAATGTTCCCTCCTCTATCATTTTATGCAACAATGAAAATTCTCACTAAGTTTCTGTCACCAGCTTATTCTGCACAGATGGCAATCATCATTTATTGAGTGCCCCAAGCTCCTATTTACTAAACAAGACACCCTATTTGTAAAAACAGATTTACTGATCACAGAAGAATCACTTGTCTGGGCAAGGGCTGTTGCACTGAGCCTGGTGTTTCTTTCACGCTATTTGTCGAGTTTTAAGATTATTTATTTTCTTCTTTCTTTCATCATCTATCAGATAAACAGTATAACACCATGTTGGGCAGCTTAATTTAACTTCATATTAAGGAAAGCATCTGCAATATTGGGGTCAACCGAAGGGAAAATGCAGCTGACTATCTCATACAAATCACTGGAATAATTCAGGAGGATTCATTAGCATATACTTACCAGGCCAATGCGGGGATTACTCAGACAATGACAGAAAGACCTCCCCTTCTATAATTCATAAGCCATTAAAAAATAACTGTGTGCTTAGCGAAATTTGAGTTAACTGCAAATGTCATCATTTTGCTCAGTATTCATTGCTTCTGAACTTCTCTCACAAGTCACTGACACTTCAGTCTTGTTCTCTGCCCAGTTATCTGTGCAGTTATTTCATCTCAACCAAGAGCTATTTTGGAAACTATCCATATGCTTTGAGACATGAAATCAGCTATTTGTGCAGATAAAAGGACTAAAAGAAAGCATTTTTAGAAACAGGATGCTAAACCCCCAAAGAAAAAGCCCCCACAGACCCAAAGTGGAAAAAAATGAAGTATCTAATTACAGAAGGTTGAAACTATAACTGATTTATTATTTCAGAAGATCTGAGTGGGAGCTGTAGAACACATGCACATTCGAGTAATTTAAATAAATAAATATATAATATAGTATATCCAAAATGCAGAACAGCCAAAGTTGCAGAAAGAAGTCGATTACTGAATACAAGTCAATAAAATTGTCGCTGATAGATGGAAACTGTTTCCCTGATCCAGCTGCTGAGGCAGTCCGTGTGTCCTGCCAACATCTGACAACCCAGAGCTCATCCAGCAGCCAGCTGTCACGGACACAAGTTGTTCCACCCGCTCCCCTCCCTCCTCCCACCACTTTCTGTGCACCAGTGTTGGCACCCATCTAGCCTCAGGATGCGGTCTGGGAAAGTTAAGCCATCAGAAATGTAACCCCACCAAAAAAACAAAGCCAGTTCCATGCATGCATTCACCTTAGATGCACTGGAACTTGGGCAAAGGTGTGAACTTATTGATAGGGAAAGGAAGGCGAGATCCACTTCCCAGAAGCAAGTAGCCACTAGGTAATACTGATTTTATTAAATCATATCTCAGTGGGGTTAGAGAAAACAGTAGGAACAGGAAGGGGAAAAAATAGTAAAAACAAACATTATCTAAAAACGAATGGGCTTGAAATACGCCCTAACTACAGAACAGGCAGCAGGGTAATTATGCACAATAGCATTACAAACAGGCACTGCTTCCTGTTACATGAAAGGTTACAAATAAACGTAAAGGTGAAGTTTACGATAAAGAGGAAGGTGGGGATGGAGAGAGAGCCTGCCCCCCCCAGAGCAGCCCCAGCTGTGCAGCTCCAGGGCCGCTCCCCGGCAGGCCCGGGGCTCCCCTGGCACCTCAGCTCCCTGCCAAGGAATTCACAACCAGCAGCCCCCAAACACGGCGGAACAAGCAGCTCCCTGGGAATGCTCGCTGCACCAAACCAGAAATATAAAGAACCCGAAGCTGGACACTTCACAAGAATTCAAGTGCTTCCTGCTTTTGACCTGGTTGAGGAAAAAAAAGTGAAGAATAGCCACAAAAAGCCCCGTTTAAGTGCATTTAGAGCCTTCCTGTGAAATCATTCAGGAAGGACCTTCCTTGTCCAATCTCTTTAAAGCCTACTACAATTGTGCCAGCTTTTACATGGCCTCTTTTCCATAAGGCACAAGAAACCGATCACCATTTCACATTAACCCACTGGTTCATAATCATCCTTATGTAAGGAAGCCAAATACAAGTTGCCTGGAATCCAAATGGGGAAAAAAAATCCCTTAGCCCTTAATTGCCAGAGATGACCACTCTTGGTGCTGTCCACAGAATTCACCCCAGGTTAACAGACCTGCACATGAACACATTTGCCTCTTGAATATTATACAGATTGAAACAGCTTTACACTTCATGCTCTGAACAGGCTGAGAGATTAAAATTCAGAAGTATTCTATTGTTTAGTTCTCTCTCCTCTCTTTTCTAGACGTCCATTTAAAATCTACTCTTAAAAAAAAAAAAAACAAAAACAGTAACTGTAATATGAATTTTGAATGTAATTTCTTATGAAAACTTATGAAGCTGGAGAATTCAAATATCTTGTTTCTATGCACACTTGAAAATTTATCATACAGTTCCAGAAAGCTTAATATTCCTATGAATATTTATCTTTGAATGTGCAAATGGATAGGAGATGCTATTTTAAAAAAAGAAGTAAAAAGTAACATAATGTAAAAATACATTAAACCGAACTAAACTTCAAGAAGAGAGATGATTTTGAAATGGCTGAAATTTTGTCCAACACACCTCAAGGATGTGCAACCTTTCACTCTGCAAACGTTTCGAAACGCAGATGCTTGAAGGCTCCAGGACAGACCAAAAAAAGGCTGTTCCCACCCAAACTGATGCGACCCCAGAGTGAGGCAGCCCCCACTGAGATGAGAAGTTCCATCCTTTCCATCTCTCCACATCCCTGTGATTCCCAGTGCTCACTTCTTACCGGCTCTAGGGCTCGCTGGGTTTCTCTCCAGGTCAGGGTGGCCCCGCGCAGCTCCCGGGCGAGTGGACAAGGGTTTTACACCCCGAGCTTTGTACACTGGGAGCGAGCTGAGCTGGCCTGAGGATGAGCCCAAGATCCCCAGGGAGGGCCCTGGCAGCCTCCTGGCAGCAACTGCCCACTGGAGCACTTGAGCTGCTCCCAAAACTGCAGCCCAACAGAATGTTGCTGACTCCTATGTAATATTTAGTGCTCTCCTCAGAGCCCCAGCTCTTGGCATCAGAAGAAAGAGCATCATAACAGTCACTAAAAAAAGTGGATGGTTTGCATGGTGGGGAAATAAGTTTTCCAAAACAGAGAGCAAATAAACTCTATGAAATTACTCGTAAAAATAACATTTGTTTAAGGTTAAGCATTTAATTTCTCTTCTAATACAAGGTTTGGCAATATTCCAATCCCTCTCCACCTCACATGACACAAACCAGCTGTTGCCTCCCCTTCTTTTTGTGTCCTTTTTTATAGTGACAGGTCATGACTGCAAAGGTTTCTTCACAGACAAACAAGAGTAATCATAATGCATTAAATATTTTGTGGCAATGTGGTAAAGGAAAGATTGTGTTTCCTAACTACCTGTCCTTCTCAAGGTCAAGCATTGCCTGTCAAACTGTAAGAAGTACACTGGCACTAAAGTTCCAAACTCTTAACATTAAGAAATTTATTCCTTTGTTTTATAATAATTATAAACCCATGGCAGAAGGGGAGAGATAGAGAAGCGGAGAATTACACAAATATTTTAAATTTTTAGTAAAGACTCAACACGTACACTGCGTTTACAAGCATTAATCTAAACCAACAGACATTTTCTGTTTATATAGCACCTATCAAGTAAAAGACTGACATTAGACTCAGTGCTGCAGGCACAAAGAAAAGCATCATCATGGCACTCATGAAAACATTGGTCCTTCTGAGTCATGGTATCAATGACCCTCTGAAAAGTCATGGCTTGAAATAAGTTTTTCCCCTTATAGTGAATACTACTACTAAAAGAATATACATCTATAAAGCTCAAGTCTTCAAAAACATCAGTGCTCCAGGAAAGGTACCTTCTATATTGTTGTGGACTTTTAGCGCTTGGAAAAGCTGCTTTGCTCAGGTACCTGAAGACACTCAACTGCCCAAACTGCCCACGGTGACAACAATGAATGAACTGCTATGTGAATTTATACTTCCTGTAGGTACTGTCCCCACTTTTGCCCTCTCACCCAGTCCCAGCAGTCAGCAGTGGAAGGATTTCTTTGTGTTTCAGACTGGAGGCAGCCAATGCCTCAGCAAGAGACTGACTGCTTCTCTGGCATTGTTTAGGGGGAACCAGGGATATCTGTCCATTTGATTTAAAACCCACACAGACTGGAATTATTTGCTGTCACCCTTTCTCTGTGCACTGTCTATATCCATAGGTCTCCTACACATGACAGTATAATTTATGTCATCATAAAGCACATACAAATTTATTTGTGCATCACATAGTTAATCTCAAAAAAAAAATCAAATATCGTGGTTTCGCCACTCTATTTGACATTCAGACTGCCATTGTTACATGTAAGAATTCTGTAGGCTCAGGCCTTTGCAGGCTGAAAGTAAGCCAAAGGGAAAGAGGAAATTGTGGTTATAACACCACGTTACTCTTCCTGAAAAATCCGTACGAGTTCATGTCACATTCACAGGAAAAGGATACACATTACATATCCTAGAAACAGCTCTGAAGAGACAGAGCAGAGAAAGTTTCCTATATTCACGTATAAATTCTTCTCAGGATACAACAAAATGGTATTTAAGGAGTGGGAGGAAAGCTGCGATTCTCATCTTTTTCATTGATTATTAAAAGCTAGAGGGAAAAGGGCAATTTCATTGCTCCTAAAACAGATAAGGAGCCAATAGAATTATTTCAAAACACATAAATTTTGTATGCCCCTAAAAAAGCAGATGCTCACAAGTACTGAAATCAGAACTGGATAGAACTATTTGCATAAATCTACTCCAAGATTCTCTAGCAAATTTCAAACTCACTCTGCAGGTAACTTCCTTCCCTCTCTTTAGTCTCAGAGGGCTTTCCAGAGAGGGAGACTGGCATGCTAAACCCAAACCTTTCACAGATCAGCTTCACCCATCTCTCCGTGAAAAACCTAATTCAGAATATTTGCTGTTTCATATTAAGTGTTAGGGTTGGGTATGGCTTTTGATTGAACTTACCCCAAGCTGAATTTTTCTCAGAACTCAAAAATGCACTCAGAAGTAAAGCTGTACTTTCATTTACAAGCATAAAATGGAAAAAATCGGAACCTTTCACTGGATGGTGAAATAAAAGATTTGTTTTTTTAATTCTGGAAGCCAATTCTGTACATTAAGTGTAGCATAAGCACCAGTTAAATGGATTATTGCAACATTACAAGTAAAAAGCTGTGTGTAAGTTACAAGTGTACACCTACTTCCTTAAACAAGGATATAAATCTTATGCAGGGTATAAATCTTAGAGGCAATGCTTTCTCACAGATATGTCCTATGGAAACCTTACAGCTATGAACAGAGCTCAGTGAGTCGGGCAAATGAGCCAGGAACTGAAACCACTCAAAAACATCAAAAAACTGATTTGCTTTTAACAAAGCCCCGAGCTGGTGCAAGCAGCAGCAAAACAAGCCAAAAGCAGCGGGGTTATTGGTGTGGCAGATGTATCAGGCAATCAGTCCAGGAGACTTCAAGCTCATTTACAGAGAATAGGAGGAAAAAGGCACCAGAGCATTCCAGCTGTATTGCATCACAAGGCAGCTGATGTTCACCGGTTTATTTGCCTCAGACTAGAAAGTTTAACTCTTGGTGTCTCTGGACACAAACACACCCCGAGTCTTGAAGAGCTTAAAGTTTGCCAGAAGCATCCCGGCCAGCCTTACCTGGTTCAGAAGACATTGTTCGCAAACGAAATCCAGTACCCCTGCACGAGGAGCTGATTTTGCAATGGTAACAGCCCTAGGAGAGGCTCACATTTATCCCATTTACAAGCCCTACAAGTTGGCAGAAAGCTCTTCTCCCCAGATGCCCGGGGTGTGCTGACAGTTCACACGCTGCGTCCCTCAGCCACAGGATGCTCCTCCTCTCGGAGCACCAGCCTGTGCTGAGAGGAGAGGCGTAAGCAAGGCAGACCAGTCTGCTGAGAGAAAAGAGTGCAGTCTGTTCACGGGGAAAGAGGAAAAACAAAGAAATCAGCTTATGTAATGTACAAACTGCTGGAGAAAGAAGGAGGAGGGACTACTGTAAGTTGTTTTCTCTAATACCTCAGCCACTCTGAAAGTTTTGTCGCTATTAATTGCGTTGCTGTTTGAAATTAAAGCAGAACCGAGGTTAAAGGACAAGTTAGTACATTTTTCTGTTTGGTGCTTTGTTCTCCCTTTATATTGCATGGTGCTCATTTCAAATCATTGTCTGCATTTCCTAATCTCTCTTTAAATTTATGCCTAGAATTAAGTACATAGGACACACAGGATACCAGAGCACTGACCAAAAGAATCTACATTAAAGGATTGTTACAAAAACATTTATTTGGCATACATGAAAATTTATTAGAATAATTTAAAACCAATTTTTAAATTACAAACTACATATTGTGCTCCAGGGCACCACACAAAGTTATTAGAGTGAATTATGAACTGAGGAAATACACAGTTTCAAAAAGCAAAAGGATTAACTGGAAAAGGAAGTTACCCTGAGTAACTTTCTTTTATTGTTCAGAGCTCCCACACCATGTGATCCCTAGCTGGCACACATTCAGCTCAGCAGGAGGAAAAAACTGGGATTTAAATCCAGCCCTGTCAATTCTGAAAATATGAATCAGAATATAGCAGCCAGCTGAGGTCATTTTCAACCTCTGCACTGGTCCAACCACAGCTCCCTGCAGCCCATCTCCAGCCACTCACAATCCCCACACTCAACGCTGCAGAGCTGCTTGGAGGGGTGAGCACCAAGGGTTACAGGGAACACACTTGCAAAACAATCCATGAGAGTCTGTTTGTCACTGAAGGGACAGCCCTCTGGAACGGGCAGTTTCCTTTCTATTACAGATGTTGTACGGCAGAGGGATAATGCCAAAACCTGCAAAAAAACAACTTTCCTCCAGTTATTTCAACACTTTGGCGCCTTTTTCATCTTGAGATGAGCAGATGCAAGCTCCACACATATGGATTTGAAACCTAAATGGAACACATTTTTAGCACCTTGGCCAAGATTTACAAGTTTTCTTTCTGTTTTGAGCATTTATTTTTAAACTGCTGAGCTAGGAAGTTGCATTTCTCCATCCCTGATACTCCTAGCAAGTAATCCTGGGCTCCTTAAAGACACATACAAATTTTATTCACCCAGGCCATCAATGCACCATTAAAATAAAAAAAAATAGCATTAGCTGAGTTTCATAATGAGACCTAGAGAATTCCAATACCTAAGTTTTATTTGTATTCTGAAAGTTCACCACCAGGAGTTCAAAGCTGGCCCGTTGCTTGGGCTTGCACATGAAGTGCCTTAATAACAGAACACCTTATTGCTCCAGGAAAACCTGTGTGAAGAAGATAAATTTTCTGCTCAGTTTCCCACATTTGGAACAAACCACTTTCCCCAGGAGCCTGGTCTGTCCATCTGTCAGTGAGTGAGGGCTTTGCCAGCCTTTCTTCAGCCAGGTCTGCTCTTCCCAACCCTGGAAAACCACTGGTAATGCCTGTCATACAAGTAAGGGCCAGATTTTAAATTCAGATAGGATCAGCAATATAGCTTTCAATATTGATACAAACAATATAGTAGGTTAGAAAACTATATGGCTACAAAAGAATATAAGAAGCAATTGTTTTAGATTAGCAGCTAGATAAATTGTTACTGCCTACTGAAAGCACAAAGAGAAGGAGTCAGAAAAGGAAAAGTAGGGGCCAGACAAAAGAGTCACTGCAGCTCTGCTGCCACTCAGAAAGAGGGAAATTTACACACGTGAAGGAACCTGAGGATCCTATTTCACTTCCAGAAACAGCAACATTTGAACAGGTATAAAGAAGTCACCACTGCCCATTTTTTAAATAGATATTTAACTCCTCCTTTTTAATAAAAAGGTAATATATTAATTATTCCTTATCTATTTGTTTAGCTAGCAGATAAGGGGATTTGGAAGAGATTAAACTGCTAGAAGGGGAATATCTCATTAACCTATTACCCTGGTTTCACAAGTGTTCTACGCCCAACTTTGCTTTCTCTAAAAGCAGAAACAAGCAAATTGCACCATGCAAGTATTAGCTGAAAACTCATCGAGAGGTGCAGTTATGTCTTCCCTGTCACCAAAACACACTATGAACTTTAAAGAAAAGTTGATTAAAAAATAATGTTAGTTTCATTAATTTTCTCTAAAAGGCAGATGAAGAGGCACGGAGAATAATTAGTTAAATAAAGCAAGCATTCTCATTAATGTGTCATAAAAGTCATACTACCAAGATAAGAAGTTGCTATCATTTAGTATAACCAGAATAACTACACACACTAAACACAGTATGCTTTTAGTCCTTGCACAGCAGACTGGTTCTATGAAACTATGTTACCCCAAATGAAAACCATTGGCTCATATATGACTTCCTCACTCCAATAACTAAGTTTTCTGAAACATCTCACAATAAATAGATGGCACTTACTTTTTTTCCACCTCCAAGACTAAGCAATACCAGCTTCCTGTCAGTACTTTCCCCATATTGCAGACAAAGGGACTCAAACAGTGTACACAACATTTGAATATTCTTAATGTGATGAAGTTGAGAAGGAAGTCACGTGAGCACTGTTAGGAAACCTGGAAAGTTGAACTAAGTATTAAAGAGCTACGTGAGCAGTGTGTCACTGTGACACACAGCCCCCAAAACCAAACTGGCTCATGTGACAGTGAATCACAGTCCAGCACTCAGTGTGGCTGTCTTCTGCTTCTCTCCTCCTTCCTGCAGACTCACCTCGGGCACAAAGTATTTGAAAAGGTCAGCTGCAGATCATGCATTAGAACGTGATGCACAGTTTGTGTAAGCCAGTGATGGAGAGGGATTTTTGCCCCAGCCAAAGGATCCATAACCCACCTGCACCCTGACACAGAATTCAGAAGGAGAATTCTGAATTTCAACATGGAAACATCTCCCAACTTTCTTTTTCCATGTGAGAAATCTGTAGAGATCTCAGTGAGTCCAAGAGAGGAAGGCTCCTTTCACAGGGCTCCCAGAAAGCCGTCGTGGTTGACTCATGCTCACCTCCCCTTTCTCTTCTCCATTGCTCCCCAGTACTCCAAAGTCACAGGATTTGGGGCATGGGCAGAAATAAAAGCATGCTTTGTCCTCATGCCCAAAGTGTTGCTGAGGTGCTGTTAAAAGCCCCTCTGGGGCAGCAGCCTGCAGAGGGGTTTGACTTGGCTCCCAGCTGACCTTGGAGAAATGGGATCGGCTGCAGGACACCACACAGCCATGTCCCAGAGTGACCCTCACTTCTGCCTTTCCATGACTCGTGGGACAGGCTAAAATCAGTAACAAGTGTTTTTGTGCAGAAGCCTGGATGGCTTAAACAAAATGTATTTTACAAACCCCCAAAGCACACAACTTATTTAAAGCTGCTCCCTTGTTGACCTGCATCCTTCAAGCTTTGCCCCAGTGGCATGTAAGGAAGGAAGGAACAGCCATATCACAATTCAAGATTTGCAGGCATATAACGAATAAAAGGATAGGGGGAAATTTTATAATAAGAAAGTGATCTACAGAAATTAGTGATCACCAGGAAAAGGAGGAGGGAAAATCCACACAGAAGTGGGCTGGGCAAGGAGGATGATTAGGAATGGGTATTCAGGACTTCTGCAACGAGGAAAAGCAACAATATCTTCAAAAAAATGGGCAGTTAACCCTCAACAAAGTGAAAAACACTAAGGGGCACTGGATCTGCAGCCCAACAGAAACACATTTGTTTAAAAGACATTTTCCCCTCCAAACTGTAAAAATCAGGAACATCTATCATTCTCCTCCCTAGCTCTCCTGGTCCACATGGAAGGAGACTGTGACTTCATCACATTGAAGGAAAGCAGTCTCAAGGTAGATGTGAAGAACAATTACCATGCCATAATTAGAAAGTAAATAGAAGTATTTTTCCATCCTTTTTTCTTTCCCTCCAGCTCAGCTGTATTATGGGTCCCAAAGGGAAAGTCTGTGGTTGTGCTCAAAGAACTCACAACAGAGGTTCTTAAAGGAAAATAAGTTTTTGTCTTGTGTTTGTACAGCATTTGTCACTGTAGCATCTTCGTTTCTGCAATTTAGTCCAAGAGTAAGAGTTATACAAGCAACTACAAATTCTCCAAACAAATAATGAAATGGTTGCAATTCAATGAAATCAGAGAACTATATCAAATATCATTGAGTGCCAGCTGTTCTAGTAGAGTTTACAAAAGGACCATTTCTTCTATGGCAACTCCGTGTTTTACAATAACCATATAAAACTAGGTTTCTGTAGCTTAAAGTACCTTCCATACTAAAAAAAAAAAAAAATTAATCCAGGGAATCTATGGTTCATTTGTCAATTAATCTTCTTTAGTAAAGAAAGGTCAGCAATTATTAAAGGATTTCTGGTTTTAGACATGAAAAGTGGTCAAAGGCTATGTCTCCATCAAATGGGTTTGATTTGCCAATACTTCTGTTAAAAAAAAGAATAGTTTAACAGTTTTTATTTCTAAAACCTCCTTTCTATATATACAAATAATAAATACATATCCTGCAAAATCATGTTATGATTTAGGGAAGCAGACTCATTGTCCAGTTAGTGTTGCCTCTGGTCACACACAAACATACAAAGCACACATGCATCCCCCAAAAAAAGGCCATGACCCAATCCAGGAAGGCCACCACAGAGAACTGTCCTTAGATTCAGCAGTACAGTGAAAGGCTGGATTCAAAACTTTAAAATTACCTTTCCACATTAAAAATCCAAACAACAGACTCACAAAATAAGCAGATCAGACTGCAATGACCATTATTTCCCTTCCATATAAAAATCAAATCAAGGCAGTGCTAGATACTAAAAATAAAGTACAAATTATTCTTGGTTTGAGTTCATGAAACCTGCATGGAGGGTTCACAGCAAAAAGCAGAGTGGAATGCATTAATATGCTTCTAGGGTAGATAAGACTACACAAAATACGGTCAGGGGAAAAAAAAATTATTGAAAAACCAGTCAAATACTCCTTATCTGACAAGAAGCAGTAGCAAATGTTTTGGGTAATCCACTGCAGAAGGCAGCAAACACCCAAACCCCATGGCTGACAGCCCCAGCTTACGGGTCACCCATGTCATTTGTGCAACTGTATTTTATCAGATGCTGAAAGCCATATTCACCATGAATTTGTTTAGTGTTTCCCTGAATCCCATTTACATTTCTTATACAGAACATGTGACAGTACAGGCCTTTTTAACCTATTCCACCTTAGATCTGGCTGCATGCTTTCTGAGGAGGAGAAACTTGAAAGCACAAGATATTTCCCCTTCCACCTTCCTCCATCCTCTCTGTCACACTGTAGAAAGTATCAGATGAGCTTGCTTCATAGCATATCAGTTCCTAAAAATCACAGAAGCATAGTATGATTTGGATGAGACCATTCAGCCCAGCCTTCCTGCTTGGGCAAGGACATCTTTCACCAGATCAGTTTCAGTTTAAAAAATGTCACTATCTGTTCACAATTCTTTCCTTCAGCCTCAAAGATATCTACATGTGTAGTCTTCTCATGTTGTCCTGTTAGCACCAATATTATCTAGTATTTACAGGACAGTCAGCAAATTGGGCTCTTCATTGCAGAGTTTCTTCTGCCCTGCCATTAATACACAGAGCTGATTTTTTTCCAATCCATCCAGCCTTATGTACCCCAACTGTCCAGAAAAGAGTGATTGCAAGGAATTCAACAATTTGATTCAAAAAAGGAAGGTAAAAATACAGACAGTGGTGACAAATGAGAATGTAGAAGTGTATTTCACCTTTTGGAGCAGTAAGGGTCAAAGATCAGAGAGAGCTGTGACTGTTTTTCTACAGTGAAGTTGTGCTGATAGTTAAACATAGCCTTTGAGACCACATCCGCACTAATGAAACTGTAATTTCCTTTAAATTATTGCCATCCACACACCAGACCTCATCAGCCAGACAGTAATGACTTTTCATCATTTATTTCAACACAAAAGTAATCAATAAGCTTTCCCCCACAGTTCCTTTACTGCTATCTCTGAACTCTAAAAAACCCAGAATCAGAGAAGATGCCAGCTATAAAACAGACACAGCCAGGTTTAACTGTTGTCTTTCCTGTGGAAGGAAATTCTAAAACATCCCCTGATTTTGTGATAAACAGGATTAAAGCAGTGCAAAGAAAATCTTAATCCATTAAAACATGATGAACAGACTAGAGTATCAAAGAACAGTAAGTAGATGACATCGGATTGAGAGGCTTTTCCCTCTCATCCTGGCTGTGTCCTGGGCATTGTTTTGCACTGAAAATGTTTCATATCAGATTGAGGGAATATCCCACTTCTGCTCACACAAGCTGAGGACACTCCATGGAAAACACACATAGAAAAAAAACCACCTCAGCTGCCAACTGAGGTTTTGTTCCTGTGTTAAGCAGCAACTAAAGAGGCATTCTACAGCTTTCAGAATTTTTCAATTCTGGGAATTTTGGAATATTTGGAATATTTTCAGGCAAACCAGGTAACCATCAGGAACAAGACCAGTAAAATCAGTGACAAATCTGGAAAATTTCATTCAATTGCTTAGAAAGACTATATTTTAAAATCAATCAAATCAGCTTTATAAACACACACACACACACACAAACGTTAAGTCCCTTGTGACCTAAACAGGCCACAGCTTGCAGAACAAGTGGGCAAAATTCATAGGCAAGTCTCTTCATCTACAGTGTTCCAGACTAAGATTTTAAAATGAGCATTCCCCCAAAATAACAGGATGCTAGCAGACAACAGAGGGGTGCAGCATTGCTGACTTAACTGAGGTTAAACAGTGCTCACACTGCTAACTGTGAATATTTCATCATATTAGATTTTAACTGTTGTGTTTCAATTCTCAGACAAAGCTCTAACTCCATCACTGAGCCTTGGGATTTATTTTGGCTTATAGCAGCTATCTTTAAGAGTGTTTGTAGCAGCTTCCACAGCTGAAACTGGCTTACACACAGAAATCTTGACAAGCCAAGGGACTAAAATACTTGCCAGTTACATTGTAGTGGGTGGCCAAGTCATAACAGCAACATAAGGCTCCAAGCAATGATGTGAACAAGAGCTACTGAAGAGAACAGACATCAGAATTAGTCTTGGAAACTGCCTTGACACATAGAGCTGCCAGAAAACTATTTCAGATGTAGAGAAAAGTGGCTCAGGGTCTTTAAAGAAAGGCAATAGGTAATCTTACATAACCTATGAAGAGTTTTGATGTTTTAGAGCGCTGAACAATACTCAACCACACTGAACAAGTAAGATGAGCATAAATTATTCATTCTATGTCTCAATCTCAACATAACTGTTACAAGCATGGCATGGGAAGCCATATAACTATTTTGAATCACAAAAAAAGCTACTCCATGCTTTCACTCATCTTCCTGAGCATCAGTGACCTCCTTAAGAAAGGGAGGAGAATAAAAAAATTAAAATAAATATTAGTATGTGTAGAAAATAGGCCAGTAGAGTAGGAGAACACAAAGGATGCTGATACTGAGGAGGAAACACAATGAAGAAAAATTCCAGGTGAGAGGTTCAGGACCTGCCCTGAAGAAATGACTCATTACAGAATCAAGTTTTTCTTTTCTTTAAAGTATTATTACAATCTCTTGAGCTAATTTTCCCTCTACAACTCAAACAGCAGCTATGTTTGACACCTCTCCAGGAATACACCACACCAGCCATGGCACTACTTGATGCCTTCAAAATAAAACCCTTGGTAGTAGAAAAGTCTGTAATTCAGGTCTTCTGCAGCCTCAATGTCCAATTCACGAGTCTTTGCTGAAAAGGTTTGCATAAATCTTTGTTTCAATCTTAGCTAACAAATTGGAAAGAGATACTCAGAACTATGAACCACACCAACACCTAATCAACCAGGTGAACATGGATTTTGTTTTGGTTTTTGGTAAGTGTTACTACAAATAGAAGTGGAACAGACAAGTTACAACATTGTCTAATATCAGGGTTAGCTGCAACTACACCCTCCCCAGGAAGGTAAAGTGCATCTGTGGTAGTGGGAAAACCACAGCAAAAAGGTAGAATCTGAAGAAGGCACAAGCCAGAAAATGTCTACAGTTAGGCAAGAAGTACACAAAAGCTGCCATGAAGGTTCCTCCAAAGATCACCAGCTGGAAAAGCACTTTGACTTGAAAGCGCTTCCGCTGGCCATCTGTCAGCACTAGCAGGCTATCCTTCCCTCCATTCCAAATCTGGCTGCCCTGGGTTACCATTCTTCTGGAGCACTGGAGACTGGCTTGAGCCCAGAAAGCTTCATCCTGATAGCAGAATCCACATCTCAAAGGACCTGCTCGAGTTTTCTACTGACAGGGATCTCATGCCACTGGCAAAGAGTTCAATCTTTCTTGTTCAGTTTCTGAAGCATAGAGTAACACTGGCTTTCCATCATTTAGCAGAGTTTAAAGTTCTCTTTAAAGTTTGCTTCCCATAGCCATAACAGTCTGTGATTTGCAGTATGCCAGAAGAAAAGCCCAATGATCATCTAAATGACAGGTCAGATATAAGGCTACCTGTGACTGAGGGTGGCTGTGGGGAAATCCCACACAAAAACCCCTCAGTGACCAAATGGCTCCTTCCAGTCCTGATGGGAATGTTCCACATTCCAAAATGCACTCAAGGACTTAATTTGCTGAGATACTCATCAAAAAGTAAACAATTACCACGGTTCTTATAAGTCCAAGCAGTATTTTTATACTGTAAATAAACAGCTAATTATATAGTGAGAGCAACTGGATGAACTGGGGAAAAATAATTCTACTTCAAGATATTCTGTTGCTGGCATGCAGTCATTTCTTCCTATTCTGTTCTTCCAACTTTGAAAAAATTACTTGGGAGAAATATTTTCTGAAACTATTTGCAGAACACCTCTGAGTCTTCAGGCTCTTCAATTAGACACCTTAAGGAGGTGGAACCACGAGGAAGGACAGAAGTATTCCTGTACTAAATGCAAGCCCCTCTGGAAAAGACTAAAAAAACCTACCACAATTCACAAAAATAATTCATCTGCCAGCATATCTCATTTAGTTACTCACCATCTCACTGCACTAATTTAGTATGGTGATCAGCTTTAAAACAAATTCAACCAATTTGATGTTTTCTAAAATCTGGTAGAGCACTTCCAAGCATCTTGGGGGGGGAAAAAAGTGCCTGAATTTTGACCCCACCCATAGAAAGCATAAAAGGCACCAGCAATTTTACATGACTAAGGCCCAGCAAAGAGACCAACAGCAGCAGTGCCTGTGTCAGCAGGTTTGTACTCCCACATCCAGTGGCTGGAGAACTCCATTATTCCATGGGACTTGCAAAGAGAACAGTTTGTAAACAGGCACCAGGACTTTCCAAAACAGCTGGCCCTTCAGAGGGAGCTGCAGGCTTTAACCTTGAAACAGCCACGCTGCTGGAAGGAGACAGTGAGGAGGAGCCTGAGCTTTTTTAGTTTTTTGTTTAATGCTCACGAGTAAACGGCAAAACCAAAATGTATTGAAAACAAAGCATGTTTAAAACCTCCACCAAGCAGCAGCCCGAGCACAATGTATAAATAAACCCAAGTCATGTCAAACAGCATTCCAGAGTCATGTGTCAAGTGAAAAGCAGAAAGACTTGTCTGTTTGAAGAAAACAATTGTGATCGTTTATGCGCAAGCCACTTTCCTATATATTGACTCAGGATTTTACCATTTAATGACGAGTTTCCTGAAAGCTCAGTGAGTACAGGCACTATAAACAAGATTATTATGGGCTCATTATATACTATGTTGCATTTCTAGACACTATTTAGCTGAGAGTTCATTCAAAATGCCCTTTTATTACACGATGATATACCTAAGTTCAGCTTACCCTCTTAAAACAACCCAAACCAAGTCACTACTCAGTCTGACCCATCATCTCTGCTGGCCCCCAAAGCCTGTATTTTAGACTAAATCTACTTTGAGATCATGTAGCAGATTACATTGACAATCATTTATTTGCATTAAGCATAAACATCAGAGCCACTTGTAATAATCTAACAAAGATTTAAATTAAAAAAGCCTTTTAAAAAATAAATCATTAGTTTCCACCAGACATTTAACAGTTCCTCTCTTACATGGAAATAGGATGTCTACTATGAAAGGCCAGATGCTCAAATGGATTAAACAGTGTCTAGCCTTTAAATCCTGCATCCACAAATCAACACTGACCTAGTGACCTAAAGTAAAATTTAATAATAAAAAAGTATCCAACAGACACATATAGACCAATCAAGACAGAAATAAAAAAACATTGTTTGCCTAAGACTGTTTGGACATTTACATGGTGCTCATCGGAGATTATCAGAGCTGGAGAGTGCAGAATGTGCAGTCCCCTACTTATCCTTGACACAGGTTTAGCAGAGGCAGTGGGAAAACAGGCTCCTCAGCACAGCCCCAGCTAGCAATCAGGAGAAACCACCTCTGGAAAGGTACTCGAGCCATTACCTTCCTGCCCTCAGGATTGCTGCTCTCTGTGAAGATTTGCCAGCGAGACAGTAATTCACACGCGGTGTCTGACGGTGAATCCAGCAGCTGCCTTCCTCCAAACAGGGCAGGGGAGAGAAACACATCCCACGGCAGCACAACCTTGGGAGGGTTGCCCTTCACTCCAGGCAGGTCCAGGCTAACACCTGAAGGGTGAAAGTCTAATCTCTTTCCAAACACAAAAGCCAATCTGCCCCTTCCCTTCTGACAATGCAATTACAGACTCGGGACTTGCACGTGTGAACAAGTCCACTGCAGCCCATTAAGAGCAAGTTTTGCATAAATCACCACCTTCAAAGGCAATGAAGTATTTAAATTCTGGGGAAGGAAGGGAATTTTTAAAAAGGGGTTGGTTTCATTTTTTTTTTTTTTTAATTACAAGTTGATACAGCTTTCATTAAGGGTGCTCACCCAGTTCCACCAGCATCAGAGTGTTACATGATGTCTGAAAAGACTTCAGGCACGTATACCAGCCTCCCACAAGCACAAGAAAAGCTCATTCACCACAAACAGTTAAAGTACTCAAAGAAATAAAAACCCTCTCAACCTCCCACACACACTTTTGTTGGGCACCAAGACTTGAAAAGCATCTTGTAGGTTAAAAATTTATCTTAGTCAAATATGTTGCAATCGTGACTTATTAACTCTATCAGTAACTTTCCGTCCAGACTCCAATGCCCTGACATTTTCAGTGCATAAAAGCAGAGGACAGAGCGGTTGGATTAGCACTGACACAGTTTTAATTAAAAGCCTCTCGTAGTGTTCTCCCCTGCACCAAATAAAAATGGCAGTTCTGGCTAGAGGGATGCAGCATAAGACTTAATTTGAAAAGGGAAAGCCCATATGTGACTAAAAAACATTTGCTGAAGTAACATTTTGCATTTTGGGGGTGCAAAATTTTCATGTCCCTCGTTTAAGTCAGCAATTTGTATTGCACTAAAATGTTCACCACACATATATTTTGAAAAAAACTAATACTCCTAGCTCCTGCAAAAGAAGTATTTTTTAGGACAAGAAAACCTTACAAGGCTATACTTCTAATTTTATTTTCCCTTTTATATCAAATCTTGCCATCAAAATAATCACAATATTTGCAAAGAATACTGAAAACTCATGTCAAGTCTTTATGCAATTAAGCTCTATAAGAGAAATAGTCCAAAATGTTTGGTCAGTTGGTGAGTTAGAAAGAAGGGCAGAGGGTGGGAACGAGGAGTGGAAAAGCTACTCCTGCATTCTGCCTCCCCTACGCTGCTTCCTCTGGGCAAACTGCATAAAACACCCTCAACATCCATTGTATCACCAGCTCTGCTCGAACATTTCTCCCTCGTCTCACCCTTCATGCCAGTATGAAACCCAAACACGTATCGCATCCAAAAAGAAATCACTCAGACAAAAAGCAACCAGCGTGAAAAGACATGTAAATCAAATGGATCTGGCAGCAAACAGCGTTTCATAAAGACAAGAGATATGGATTGCTCCATTTGTGTCGGTTCGGCCAGTTATTGTTCTGACTTACTACTTTAACTACCCCAGATTAAACTGCTTGAACTGCAACAGACAAACGAAGATCCTTAAAATACAATCCCCCACACCCTCCTAACAATAAGCATTATTTCCGTGGTGCTGCCATCCTCAAATCTTAAAGCCACTACATCAATTAAAAACTACCTACATACAAAACGAATTTAGCACCGACCTTGCAAAAAGCTTGCTCCTCTTGGCTAGAAATCATTAAGAGTTTTGGTAAAATCCTTTTATGTGCTCCTCCAGCTAGCTAATTCCAGCCTTCCATTAACGCACTCCATTGCAGATAATTGCCGGCAGCACACGCTCCCCTGCTTTTGCTGGTTCCCAACCCAGCGAGGATAATCACATTCCAGCAGGGAGTGAACAGATGGCAGCCTCCATGGTAACCAGTCCTCCCCAGATAGTGGGAGCACTGGGAGACTCCCGGGGACCGGGGCAACAAGCGCTCTTTGTGCTCCAGCCTCCCGAAGCCGGAGCGCAGGCAGAGCCGGCTCTAGCGCGGACTGGGCATGCCTGGCAGGTGCCCTCCCTCCGCAGGCAGCCCCGACACCTGAACAAAAGCTGCCCACCAGGTTTAACCTTGACACTGCCTGTTCCCGCGGTGTGCAGGGGGTGAAACACCCGCTGAGGTGGGGGTGAAGCGAAGCGGGAGTGCTATTCTCTGCTAAAACAGAGCGCTCAGGGTATTTAGCTGGGATCTGGTTTTCCCCTGACAAAATGATTTTCTAAAGGCAGGCTTATTTCCCCTGAATGGGTGTGATTTCAGCACGATTGGAAGCGTTTGCTGCCTGATCTCTATGTCCCGGACTTTGAAATCGCTCCCCTCAAGATACCATAATCTATTGCTCAAAATCTGCACAGACCCTCTGTTTTGGACTCAGGGCTTCTCTCAGGTTTATCTGCTCTGCATCTGCCGAGATCAATGCTGATTCAGCAGCAGGCAAAACTGCCCTGTCTCTCTGCTGCACTGCCAGGGGAGGCGTGCCTGGAAAAGCCTTTTTTTTCCACATCAAAGGTGTGCCTGAAACCTCTGCTCTCGCCGGGCCAGACCCTGCACAGCTCCACACCTACAGTGAAGGTGTGTGCACCAGCTCAGAGAATTCCTGCTGCTGATGTCTGCAGGGAAAAGGGAAGTGGCTTTTCACACCCAAACGAAAATGATCTCTTCTGCAAAATAAAAGGGCTGCGAGAGAACGTATCAAGGTTTTAAATACTGATGAGTTGCACAGTCTCAAAATAAAGGTTTGAAACACCGAATGTACAATAGCCTTGACTCACACAAACTTTCTCTGCCTCACTCTCAAAACCACTCAGCACTTATGACTAATGGCACATCAGAAAAGCTGGGTAATTTTACTTGAAGCTGCACCAAATTTGGGCCTCAGGTTCCAGCGTGCTAACGTAGGTCTAACAAACAATTCTTTTAAGGAAGAGACAATGGTTTCCTTTCTCCTTTAATCTTCTAGCTGGTCCTGCAGAACAGCTTCTGTTCCTCTAGAAGATTGAAAAAGCCTGACCTGGACCCCACCATCACAAAAACATGTCTTCTTCTGCAAGCAGTTTCAGGCATGGAGCTCTATGATTTTTCTCTCTCCTCCCACCCAAATTTTCAGTTTTCCTCATCCTCACTGCACAAGGATGTTTATTTTGTTTCACATAAGCCCAGTGAGGAGTACATTGGTAAGAGACACCACTATTAAAATGCTGGTGCATTACCATTGGGAGCCTTTCAGATCCCTGCTGACAGCACAAGAGAATCTGCAATCCACACCAAAGTCCCCACCACAGAAAGCTGAAGAGGACCCAGATTTCAGAAGGAACTCACAGAACACATAAAGTTATTGTGGATACTGGTGAAAGATGTGGGACTGAACCCAGGTCTGCCAACTTGCGCTCAAGGACTAGTAGACCATTCTGACTCATGCTTCAAATTTCAATCCATTTTCTTTCTCCAAATAAGCAATCTTTACAATATCAAAAAATTCTTAAGCTAATATGGACACTAAACCTAATTATTCATTAGCAACAGCAATAAAATAAAGTAAGGAAGAAAAAAAATATTCTATTCAACTTGCCAATTGTTAAAAATAAAAACTTTTCAGCATTCAAAAATCACAAAAGGCTTCCACTTCCTTTTTGTCTCTTAAAAATAAAGACAGTGGCTCAGAAATTAGTTTTGATGTCCTTTAAGATTTTTATGCATTTATGCATTTCTGGGGTTAAAAATGGAGCAGTTAAAATTCTTAGCAAATGGACTTCAAAATTATAAGAATTCAAGTTCAGTTTCAGTCTTTTTTCCATCATGAAAGGGACACCTCCTACAAAACAATTTTCTAGATTTATGTTAATTTTAACTTTTTATTTAAAAATTAAGTTGTTTACTGAAATATTATAAGTCATCTTGGTATTGGAAAACCTGTTCCATGCACCATAAAAACTCTTAGACCATCTGTTCTTGAACAAGAACTAGCTGTACTCATTATAGGAGGATTGCTAGCAGAATGAAGGGCAACAGCAGTCAGAATCCATTTCAGCTTCTTACTTAGAATTTCTTTAATTATTAGGTCTGATTTACACAGATGAAATGGAAAAGAATAAATTGCATGGAGCAGCCATCACACAAAGGAAGGGACAATGGGACACACTACAATCTTTGACAGAAACAATAGGTAAAATATATGGAGCAACACTAAAAAAAGTATGCTCTGTTCATACAACAAAAGTTTTATTCAAGCTGCTTGAAAGGGACAGAGGAAAACAGCACATCCAAAACGATTCTGAGGAGGGGTGGACAAAGAAAAGAAAATGTAGTCATCTCCCCTTCTTGTTTGGCTCAGAGACAGAAGTTTAGGAATAAATTGGTTTTAGCTGGAGGACATGAATGGAAAATAAAGAACATATTGACATCCAGTGTCCTGAATTGATTCCATTGAAAGGATTGTCTTTCACAACAATGACACCACGTGCTCCAGCTTTTCCAGTCCCAGCTGCTATCTGACAGACCAAGATTTTGGCATTTTATTCAGGTTGATAAAGTCTGAAACTAAGCTTTTGAGATGTATGTTTTTGAAATTGGATAAGAGGGGGTATTTTGGGTAATGAACAATTAAAAATCTATTCACCCCAAACAAGTTATGTGAGGTTAGAATGAGGCATACAGATGGCAATTAGTCACCATTGTCTGCATAAGAATTGAAAGCTTCAACTAAAACCAACTACAGCATCTAAGTGACATGTCAGGCCTCACACATGCATGGTTTCAAGTTGTTGCCCATTTATTGTATCATTTTTTAGAGTTCTACTGAAACAGGCTTGTAATTCCTGGCAGTTGCAGCATTTACTGCCAGACGAGGTAAAACAATAGAACATTGATCTGCTCTTTTACAGTATCACCTCTGTTTCTACAGAGAAATCAACTTCAATATAAATATAGACTCATAGAACTGTTTAGGTTGGAAAAATCTCCAAGATAATGGAGTTCAGCTGTTAACCCAGCATCACTGTATTCATCACTAAACCATGTCCCCAAGTGTCACATCCACACATTTTTTTAACACTTCCAGGGATGGTGATTCCAGCACTTCTCTGAGCAGCCTTTTCCAATGCTTGATAACCCTGCCAGTGAATAAATTTTTCCTAAAATCCAATCTAAACCACCCCTGGTGCAAACTGAAGGACAGTCACTTGTTACCTGGAGAAGAGCCCGACCTCCAACTTGCTATAATCTCCTTTCAGGGAGTCCTAGAGATCCTCCCAGAGCCTCCTTCTCTCCAGCCTAAACCTCACCAGCTCCTGCAGCTGCTCCTCATAGGACTTGTGCTCCAGACCCTTCCCCAGCTCCAGTGCCCTTCTCTGGACGTGCTCCAGCACCTCAGTGCCCTTCTCATAGTGAGAGGCTCAGAACTGAACACAGGATTCGAGGTGCAGCCCCACCAGTGCCAAGCACAGGGGCACAAAATGGCCATGTGTTCCTGTTAGCTCCAAACCCAAACCATCTATTACTGAAGAAGTGCATCTCAAGGGAAACAGGATGTTTTAAGAGTATAAAAAATATATGAATTCTCATAAGCAAGCATAAAGGCTGAAATTTGCAAAATTTCCTCTCACTTTTTCAAAATCCCAAGATTTAGCATTTTTTGCGATAAGCGTGGGAGGGCCAATGCTTCCACACTTCTACTACCTCTCCTGCCTTACCTCAGCTGGCTGTTTCCCTAAAACCCGTGGTACTTTGCAGAAGGAAAGCAATGAATGCAGCCCTGCAGCAGCAGATTGCTCAGCAGCAGCTCTGAAGGTGCACAAGGACACCTCAGACCTGGTGAGCTGCCCTCCCGTTACCTCCCCTGCCATTTCAGGCTGCATGCCTTCACACCAGCCCGTGCTCCTCAGCACCACAAGAAACAAGACTGTGGCATTTATTTTTCTTCCACAGGGTGCCCTGAGAGGGGAGGTGTGCTGGGTGTGGAAGAAAGGGCAGCTGTTTTGTTTTTGCTCTTACAGGCAGCGTTTGATTCACACAATGTCAGTGTTTTGGCTGGTAAACCTTCCCCTTCCAAAGTGCTGCTGTTTACAGAAGGGGGGTTTGCAGCAGAGGGATGAGCTGTCTCCTTCTCTCCACCTCAATGACACTGCCTCCATCCCTGCAGCAATCCTTCTTCCAATGTTACAACAGCTGTTCCTGTGGACGTTTATTTTTGGCAGCTATCAATAAAGGACAACAAAGAAACACGACAGAAGTTGTGCTAGGCCATCTTAGTGATCTGTTTGGTCCACAAGCCTGGAAGTTATCCTTCCTTCTTGGGCACTTCTCCAGAATAACTTTCAAGTTACAGAAATATAAGAAACAAGACTTTTACTGTTATTTCTCCAAAGATAGTTATTTTCGGATCAGGCACAGCACCAGTCTGATATACTGAAACACATTCTGCAAACCAGAACTGCTTTCATTTCCAAGAAGTTTATGGCACCTCTCCCACTGAGCTGTATCAATAGTGTCTTCCAGTTAGTAAAGCCTGCAGCGAAGATATTGTTTCTTCCTAAAGACAATACTAAAGCATATCTAGATTTATCCTGGCACATTGAAAAATAGAACTTCCAAGTATTACGGAGAGTAAATGATGTAAAATCTTATTTCAAGAAAATCCAGCCATTGAAAAGCTCTAGATTCCAGCCCCTTCCTCAGGTATAGAAAATCCTCTTGCTAAATGCTGATAATAAAGACACAACTAATTAACAGAATTTTACGTTGTAAACACTGAATTATTTTTATGTCAACAGCAAGATGTAGTGCACAGAAGAATTGTTAAGGAGAATGTACGATTGCACAGGCTCCCTCAAGAGCACACTGCAGCTCAGGCCTTTGCACATCCAAGGCATGAAACAGCTCAGAGTGATGGTATCCACCCAGGAGCAAGAGGGCTGGATCTGGTTTTGCAAGTTGTACATGAACAGAGAGAAATGGAAAGTCAACGTCAAGAGGCTTGCCTCACAGCAACAGAATAAGCTGTCACACTAATGTATTCAATTAAAAAAAAAAAAAAAAAAGAAAGAGGTATGACCAGATTTCAGCTAAAAAACTCAGTTTGTCAAGGCAGGACAATTCAGTTCACTGTCAGGAAGCACCCAACAATAGGGCACAGCAACCAGCAGACGTGTCTGATTATTTCTGCAATCTCACAGAGTGTTTCCATGGAAAAGCAGCAGCTTCCTAGGTTTGACATTCAGCGTCTGACAGCTGAGCCAGCCAAAGCTCAGACTCACAAGGCTCCAGGAGAGATCACAGACAGCTCTTTGGACGTGGTTCTGAGCAATGCAAGAGTAAATCCAGCTCTGGGGAAGAGTCCAACCCCAGGGGTTCTGCTCTGTGCTTTTTATTTACCAGTTCAGTTCCCAATGAAGGCAGAACAGACATCAGAGCAACACATGGGTGGGAACTGTGGCCACAGGGCTTTCCTTTCTCCTTAGGCTTCACTAAAGAATTTCTGAAAAGTCTGTATAGGAACTGAAGGACTGCTCTTGGACAGAACTGGCAAAACAAAGAGAGAAATGCTGGAAGAACAATAGCCTGTACATTCCCTCCTCTATAAATTATCCTACGGTAAAGACCAAATACAGCAGAGTAAGGAAATGCAGAGAAACCAGTGCTACCACAATGAAGTAAGTCATGACCTTATGGGTATTCAGGGAGCTGGTCTCCTCCATGCAGATACAGGAAGCTCTCATACTTCATCAATCAAACTTGGAAAGAAAGAAGGTTGTTATAACTCCAGAAGTTCGGCTTTGCAGAGGTAATCTGAGGTACAGCAGGAGCAGTGATATTTGAGCAGCACTAAATATTACATCATGCTTTAGCCCACTGCACATGGATAACTTATTAGTGGCAAAGAATGCAGAAAAAACTCATAAAATGCATTTAGCAGATCCACTCATACAATACACATTGATTTGATTTAAATTCCTCTCCAAACTCATCAGACACCACTTTGCCAGAGGTTTATAAGGTCCAAACCCAACAAGCACTTTTCTGGGCAGTCTGTAACAGTTTTCAGAACAACACCACATTCATTTTACAATACACTTTGCCTTTCTCTACCCAGAAGCTCCTTCCACAGGTTGACTGAGCACAAAGTCATCTAAAGAAACCTCATTTTGGAGGGTATTTGGTAAGGCACACCTGGAGAATGCTCCTTCCATGCCCAGAGCTCCATTGACAAGAGGAAGGAAAAGCAGCACCACAAGATTTACTGATAGCTGATGAGACAACACCAATGAAAGTTGAAAATTCCACCCACCTCCTGTGCTAGCTCACACAAGAGAGTTTTTTCACAACCCAAATTCACAGGGCCACTTAGACCAACAGTAGCTATGTATTTCACTGGAACCAGCCAAAATACTCCTGGGTTTTATTTTTTATTTTTGTTTATATTTCAATGGCCTGGAGATTTCTTTGCAGTCTATCTCCTCCCACAAAAATAAGCAACGAGTTTCAAAGCTGGGGAAAAAAAAA
>VYXF01008660.1:408702-420099 GCA_013397295.1 Polioptila caerulea
AAAAAGAAAAAAAAAAAAAAAAAAAAAAAACCAAAACAGAAAAACAAAAGACAGCTACTTACAGCTACCCATGCCTTATATAGGAATGCAGTACCACAAGTAGAAATCCTTACATTCCAGTGATTTTGTTCAAGTAAACCTACTTATTTGGGAGGCAATCCTCAAGCTGGACACAGAATGAACATTATCTACTCACTCTATGAAAAAGGAAGTTCTGAATTTCATAACTTAGTGACACAGCTCAGGAAATAAGCAACCAGAAGTATTTCAACACATTCTAATGGCAGATTGTGTGAGTGGGCACCTAAGTCAAAGGAAATGTGTCTTTAAAACTTTTCTTTAAAAAAAAATAAAAATCCTTACATGTCAGGATTCATTTGCCTCAGTGCCATCAAGAATAGTTATTTTCTTTTCCACATTATGGAAGCTATATTCTAATCTCAAATTTAGGGCCTTTTGGGAACCCTCGCTTCTTAAGAAAATAATGAGCAGCTCTGACAATGCAGAATGTCTGTCACTCTGTAGGAGAGCAGTCCTGTATTTCAGTTTGTTAAGAGCTCGAAACACATGAATAAATTCAGAGAAAGGATTTCTATAAGTTACTTTCACTTGCAGCCTCACTGTTCACAGTAATAAACTGTCTAGCAGTAAGTTATTATTTTCCTGTAGCAGGAAACTTGTAAACAAGACAGGTCTTGTAATTTGTTCCTCCATATTTGCTTCTCATCCTTGTGGTCTTTAAATCCAACTTCAGCAGGAGGCCCCCAACCCTTCTACTGCTACACATTTGCATCATGCAAAATTCAGCAGAAATAAACACACCTTGGCTGCCAAAAGCTCCCGACTCTTTTCTGCACTGACTGTTTTATTACTGAAATGCTATGAGAGATTCAGGCAGGATAAAAGACTTGACAATTTCCACCATGTCTCAATAAAAAAAAACAAAAAAACATCTATTGACATAAAATCCCATAACATCAGGCCTGGATGATGCCAGCAGTTTTCTGGACAGCTGGACACTCATCTGTCACAGCATCCACTCCATGCAGCTTCTTTAAAAGTCCATTCCCCATTTTTATTTTTTTTTAAAGGGAGAAACTAGGAGTTCTAACAAAAAGGGGAGTATGTGTCTATTGCTTCATGAAGTGAGAGAACTTACACATCAGAAAATTGATATTTAATGATCAATAAGATTTCTATAAATACACAAAGAGAAGACATAACAGGAGACTACATGGTCCAACACCCAGCCCTGAAGCATAATTGACATGTCTAATCCATTCTGGGAAGGTAAATATGAGAAAACTACATCATCAGAAGTATGCACTATACCTCTGTCAGCATAATAGAAGAGAAAGAAGAACACAGTACCTCTTAATGGTTTTTCAGTAGAAAGCTGTCTGATGCTCCCAGGGTAAATCAGCCACTCTCATTTTCTCCTGACTACCAGCAGGGCAAAGATCTTCAGCATTCCCATGAAAAAATGGAGTTTTAACATCATCATCTTTCAATACTGTCCCCTGTTTCATCCAGAAACACTTCTGACCCTTTCATTCAAGCTCTGAATCTTTAATTTGAAAGCTCAGTATGAATTATAACAACCTTTTTTGTTGTATTACTTTTGGCAACCTCCTGTAACTGTAACAGCAGAGACACCAAATTTTCACACCCTTTCTTCTGGACATTTCAGGTTATAAAAGGAAGTGACAGCTGAACAGAAATTAATGAAAGAAAAATTGTGGTTTGCAGAGTTTGTGGTTTGCAGAGTTACCTTTGACTTCAGCACTATAACCATTGGGGGTGATTGCTGTCATCAACAGGAAAACAGCTGCATCCAACAGTCTGCAATGTACACTTACTCCTCTGGACTACAGTCACTCAGAATTCAGTTGCATTAGACCATATATTACATTGCCATTTATTTAAACTTCTGTTATTTTATTTAAGCTTTTCATGACAAATAAATAAGGATGTATTGTAAGACAGTTAAACTTTTTTTTGTTCTAGAAATAGTCAATTCCACTGCTTCAGTAAATTGTAAATTAATATCTGATTTTGAGGAAATCCCACACTAACATGGGACATGATACAGCAAAATCTGCAGTCTAACAGGTTTCAGATTCAGCTGTCAGTCAGTCCTTCTAGTCCAAACCAAGTAAAAACTTTAGTAAGTTGTGACCTTCGTACCTGGAAGCTACAAAATGCAAAAAGCTACAAAGTACCCCAGAAAAGATTTTCAGTTCAGTCCCACACGATCCAAAACAACCCATCTCCAAAATGCTTCCACTCCCCAACCCAGAAGAAATCACATTCAAATTTAAGACATGCATTTGTCACAGCAAAGACATTTACATTTGTGATTTATCAGAAGTGATGTTAAAATGGATATAAATAGTCCAGCTGACTGAACCCAGCACAGCAGCAGTGGCTGATTGCCAAGCTGACCTCGAGTATGTTCCTCTGAACACAGCACACATCCTGTACCTCTGCCACCTCCCTCTGAAGCAGCTGGCTGCTAGAAACACCTATGTTTCCTGTTCAATGGAGAGCCTGCTCAATGTTTTATTCTAAAAGGGAAAATTCATCCATTTTGTTTTCACAAAGAGCTTGAGAAACACTAAAGATACAGCTCTAAGAGATTCTAGTCACAGTTATTTAGACTATGATCACTTTAGTGATCTCTCTGGGGATTTGAGGGATTATGATGCTTAGATTGGGAAGCAGAAAGGTCTGAGAAGTTCTTTAAGGATATACAGGAAGCCTACATATTAAGTGCAGTACATGATGGTAAACAATTGCTTTTTTTCTCTCTCCTCTTTGCCAGCAAGGATCCCCACTAAATGCTGATTTAGGAAGGCTACCAACCTCTAACCCAAAATAAGCAAAAGTGTTATGTGTGTTCAGAGGAATGTTTCCATGTTCACACACTAGGGTCTCTCCCATTTCCAGGAATATAACAGAACAATAGCCATGTTTGTTTATATTTAAAAAAACTTTTATTTTTAAATAAACAACCAAAATTAATTAGTATTTTGGGGTTAGATTTTGTTGCTCATACACTGCATCACAGCAAAGGGACAAAACTTCAGGCATTCTGGAAAAAGTAGCTTAGAAGAATTTTACCCTCACCTACTCAATACTCAAGTTTCAGTAGAGTAGCCAATATGAAAAAAAAATTGCCAACTCCTTGAAACAGGAAAATTTGACAACAAACCTCAAGCTCCTCCAGTCCAATCCATAATTTGGCTCAGATTTGCAAGGAAGAAAGCAGAAGAGGAGCTGCTAAAGAACACTGCCCTGCACATAAACACAGTTTTTTAGTTTCAGAGGAGGTGAGAATACTGGGAGATGGGGTGCTGGTGGTGAGGCTGTTTGGCTGGTTGGTTTGAAGTCTATAAACAAGTCAGGCCCTGCAGAGTTGTTATTAATCACGATCAAATCACATCAGGTTGTCAACATCTGATTGCCCTCACACTTGTGCATTCTGTACATGTCCCTCTGAATTTAAATGGTGAAATATTAATCAGCAGTGGCAGCACACCAGATATTTTCATGCAGCAAGAGTCAAATAAAGTGGAAATTACTCACAGAGCTAAACAAGAACAAAAGCTCTTGAAGTTTCTTTGTGCCAAAATCTTCATGCTAGCCATATTATTGTTCAGCCAGTGCACACTGGAATTTTTTTTTCTAAATTATCTTCTAAATAAAGAAGTGTTTAGATGAGCAATGTCATTAAAAAAAAAAAAAAAAAAAAAAAGGACATCTAAACATAAAAAAGATACACACTTTAATTTGGGTCCTTCTCCTTTACTGCAGATTCTGAACAGCTGCCCAGCATTTTACCAAGTCCATGGCCACAGGCACCCATGACTCTGACTCACCATTTTAGACTGCAAACACTGCTACTTATTTTTCAGCTGCTTCCTAATCTTTTTATGGTTTAAGGCATCCTCATGATGACTCTAAAATGGGTTGCACACAGAAAGACATACTGCAGCCAGAACAGCTCTGTGGTATACACTTACACCTTGAAAACTAAAAATAATGGAAGTGTTTACAAACCACAAAAACACCCAAACAAACAAATAAAAAAAAAAAAAAAAAAAAAAAAAACCCCCCAGCCAAACAACAGCTCAGTTTTGCCTTCTCCAAGGACTTCTTTGACCTCTTCTGTACAGGGCTTGAACATCTTCATTGTCTTGCAACATGTCCAAGGCATTTCTCAGAATATTTTGTTAAGACTTTCTATCAACTACCATGACTGACATGAGACTGTGGGGAGGGAGTGGAAGTGGAAATGATGACTTTTTACCTCTTCCAGAACTGAAACTATTTATATGAATGATGATATTCTCATAAGACTTTAAAAGCAGATGCATGAAGCTGGGAAATCAATTCAAAATCAAGGAAATAAACACCCAGCTACAACAGGCATGTATTTGCTGTTCCACCTTGAGGAATATATTTTTGCAAGATTTGGATCCTAGAGTTCATTATCATCTTATCTGTTGTTTTTATTATATACCTGAACTCTTAGAAGGAAAAATGAATAATGACTATTCCAGAATAAATTCTATCTTAAGTCTATTATTCCTTCAGGGAATAAGCTCACAGTAACTTAAAAAATGAGGAACATGTCTCAAGATACAATATCACATATTATATGATATATTCAATGAGAATATAACTTAAGTTCTTGCAGCTATGGAGCTGAACTAGAAGAAGCAGGAATCATGATCAAAACATGATTTCTTTTGCTATCCAAGACAAAGCAGTTTATGCATATTTTTCTTCTTTAGGAGACAAAACAACTACTTTATTTACCTTACAAAGAATAACAACCAACAACAAAGATTATTTCAGCAGGCCCATGCTTTGAGCCATTTACATTTCCAGTGAAACAGCCAGGCATCTAAACTCTTACAGGAACATTTGTAGATCACAACAGGCAATTGAACAAGTCAGACCCCCTTTGGATCAAACTGCACTACCTGCTGCCTCAACTGCTGCAGTAGTTTAGTTTGGAAGGAATCATAGAAAGGTTTGAGTTGGAAGAAACCTTAAACACCACTTAGGTCCAGCCCCTGCCATGAGCAAGGACACATTCCACTACACCAGACTGATCAGAGCCCCATCCAACCTGGCCTTGATGCCCCAGGCATGGGGTATCCACAACTTCTCTGTGCAACCTTTTCCAGTGTGTCTCCACGTTCACAGTAAAAAAATTTCCTCTTAACATCCACCTAAACTGGAGGCAATACTCCAGATGTAGTCTGACCACTAACAGGCTCACTTTCCATGATCCAACACAGTGCACAAAGGCACATTGTTGTCTCATAGGCTCCCCATATTTGCATTGCTCTCCAAGCACCAGCTGCTACTATTGCACAGAGATTTTTCCATCAGGCACAGTAAAACTTTATTTTGCCCATAATGAACTGCATGGGGTTCCTCTCAATCCATTTTTCCAGTCTGACAAAGTCTTCTGAAAAGCATCCCTACCCTACCCATGTCAGCTACTCCCTCCAGGTAATATCATCCCCAAACTCACTGAAGATGCTCTGCTTTCCATTGTCCTGGTAGCTCACAGCAGGATTGAACTGTGCCAATGTCAGGGTTAACCCAGGCAAAAGGAACTCCTTTCTTTCCATGTCTGCCATTTGACTGGCCAATCAATTCACCAGTGTCTTCCAAAGGGCTACTAAAAGTGCTTTGGGAGCCAAAATCACTGTCTGACCATGTTGTCCATACTCAGAGGGCAACATTCTGTAAATGTAAGTACAACAGCATAAGGTGGTTCCTCCTCTAAACTCAAATACCAGTTTACCTCTGGGCAAATTGCTTGGCTTAGAGCATAATTCAAAGTACAAGAATCTCCTCAGTAACTGTTAGTCATTATCTGTCTCCATCTGCCACATTTCAAACGTTTTTAAGTTCTTCCCTGTCCTGAACTGTTTGTGTACACGACAGAAAGAAAACATAAACAAAGAAAGAGACAAGAACTTTGCAAAGATGTTCTGGTGGGTTTCTTTCCCAAGGGTTCTTTGAAGAGTTTTTGAGTTCAGTAACTTCATAGACTGGAAAGAATGTTTACATTTTTGGTGTATTAAGGCATGGCACAACTATTTGTATAAAAATAAATGGATATAATAAATGTCAGAGTAACATGTCAGGTTTGGGTTCTTTGGCTTTTATTCTGAGAGGGGCAGGGATTAGTAAAAAGCAGGAAAACATAATAGCAATATCAATTTATCATTATTCATAGACAACATCTGCAGATAATTTCCATAGATGAAGTGCAGCACCACCTTGGACCTTAGCTAAAGTCATGTGCAAACTGGTGGCACATTTGCTGCCCCAGGGAATTTAGAAACTAACAGTAAGCACAGCTGCTAAAATATCCCTTCAAACAGTGCCTTTCATACCATAGAAAAAACCTAATTTGGACTCTTTTTCACTCATCTAGGATTTTTCCTTTTGGGTGACTATTAAGTTTTGCACAGTTTATTTAGGGTGGAGAGGAATAGCTTACAGGAGTACTCTGGGGCAATAGAGAGATTAAGTTTAGCTGAGAGATTAAGTTTAGACAAGAGGTCATAGATTACCAAGAAGACACCATAGAAAACATCAAGTAAAGTTAGTTTAATAAACCTTTCCATGCAGGAAGGTGGCTTCACCTTCTATGAGATGAGCTCCATTAGAAACTAGGACTTGTTACTCCTCAAAGGAGAAAATTCACTCTCACCACTCCTTCTTACATTCAAGTGCAAAAGCAATTGAGAGATGTCTACATTTTTCACAGAGATGCTTTGAAAGAAAACAAAAATAGAAACAAAAACAAACAAACAGAAAACTATTAATGAAGAAACCTGGGGAATATGGTAATTCAAACGGGAAACAATGATGGAATTACAATTATATCCTGCATGGAGAACTTAAAACATAAAAAATTCCTATGGTAAGTTACTGAATTGCTCAAGAAATCTAAGTTCAAAATCTTTGTTTCTACAATGAATTTTTTCCTCAACATTTTCCTCTATTCTCTATGCAGATTTCTGTGTCTGCATAACCCCAGCAGTAAAAATCCCACTGACTATGAACACAGGAGCAGGAAACAATCATTAATTACTTGAGGCTCTGCAGATATTTATAAGGCAAGAAAAATGAACATGAAGTTCTTGACAGCACCCATGGTGGTTTTAGGCAGTCACATGTGAGAGGCAAAAAAAAAGAGACTCAGGAATCAAAATAAAAATCAGACTTTGTTCCAATACGGGGTAGAGGAAACTGCTTTCCCATTAGAGGACAAATAAATATCACCAACAAAAGGGAAGAGGAAAACAACAGGAAAACTTGCCAGCTGGGGAAAGCGGTAATCAGCTGCCAAGGATCATTTTAGGGCTGCAGCTGCTTGCCTCTGCCAAGTTTAAAGAGTTAGCTGTTCTAAAAGTATATTTGAAAAATGCCACTAGGGAGTTTAAATACTGACCTTGTATGGAAAAATTCCACGGAGAAGACAGCAAATTTCCAGGATCCCAGGAATTTTGTTAAAAGTCATCCCATGATTTCCCAGGTTCAGCATCAAAAGAGGTATTCCAAAAATGCAACCAATGTTGCTTTTTTCCCTCTCACATCCCTACCCACAAGGTTGCCAGTCTCCCATGTGCCTGTCTGGATTTAGTTCTGCACATCCCACTCCAAAGGGAACAACTTCTAGACTGAGAATGCTGCTACTACTATATCATCACTAATCTATTTTTACTGGGTGGTGCACGGGGCTTCTGGGAAGACAGCAGATATAACATTTCTCTCGGTATTTTAGGATTATTCATGTACAGGGCTCTCAGCAATACTATTTGTTGATACTTTAGAGAAGCACTGCTGATAAGCTCGCAAGTATTTTAGGACTTAAAAGGGCTAAATCTAGTAAAAAACCCAACCAAAAAAACAAAAACCCCAAGAAATGAGCAGCAAGCTTTTCCTCATATAACAGTGTGCTTGAAACTAAACTACTTTTTTCAGATTGAATATTTTTAAGAGAAAAATCTGTCTGTGTGGCACAGCACTGACATGAAGGATGATCAAACCACCTTTGTGATATTTCTGAGAGTTTAGCAGAAACCCCCTCAAACAGCTGATGGAGGAAGGAGTGATGTAAAGGTGCACAAACCAACAAAAAATGTGATTCATTATATAACATCTTCATTTAGGTTTCAAATATATCACATAGAGTATCAGCTTGAAAAAGCATAGAAAAGACAGGTGCTGGAAGAAACCCAGATCCATAAGCACAGTGTCACATCCTTTAACACCACCACAATCAGCTGGCATTTATTTTAACCACTCAAGACAACCAGGAAACCTTGATTCCAGATTACAAACTCCTAGCCAGAAATTCTGCTACCCCTTCTCTTGAATCAGAAGCAACCAAATGACCTAAAATTTGTCACTTTTGAGGGAAGAAGCAGGTGCAATTTTTTTCCTCTGTGGTAACATGGTTGAGTGGTTCCCAACGTGTGTGGGGCTACTCAGCAGTGAAAGTGATAATTTGCTAGAAGACTAGATGACTATCATCAGGTATTGTTATAAAAGCCTAAATACCTATGTAGCAAGCATGACAAAAAGTAGAAGCCACTGGAAACCACATGCTAAACAAAGGGCAGAATTCTACTGGAAGCTGACAGTTCATTATTTTGGAGTACTCCTCTCCACCATTATCCCAACAGCAGCAATTCAATCATGGTTATTGTATTTCACTGCTGTTTCAGAGCAATCAGCATGGATGTTACTTTCAGTGACAGATAAATCTCTCAGGCAGTATAAACTTCCTGATGAAAAAGTAGCCAGCCAACCATTTACTGTCCTATTTACGGAACAAACTGGTCCATGAAACAGGAACCTCAATATCCTACTTCAACCTCAAAAATCTTATCAGGGGACACAGAAGGAGAGAGAAAAACTAAAGACACAATAGGACACCAAAGAAGCTTTCTGTAGGTCCAGAGTGGCTTGACCACATTCAAGAGAATTTTAAAAAATAAATAAATAAAATTAACATTCACAGGGCAAAGGCAGTTAAAAAGTGCCAAAGTGCCTTCTTGACAAAATATGTGTTTCTTAACCCATCCTTTCCGCTGTACGAATACATATACAACAATGACACATAAAAGTTCATGTGTCAAGATGTGTAAAAGTGCAAAGAAAGTTTATCAAGTTTACAATTATCTGTCAGATATTCGCTGTATCTCCCGGAGGCATGAGGATAAGAATACATATCTGGAATACATTCAAGAGAAAGACGGAAGTTTTAAAAATAAACCTAATTGCAGACACTGGCACTGGCTCACCAGTTTCATTTTGACTATTTAGAGCCATAAGTACTAATAAGGAATGCTTACTTTTTTCTTTTATTTTTTGTTTAAAAACGGACACAATTTTCACAAAAAAAATCCCAAGCTATTCTCTGAGATATCTGGGTGATCACTGGGAACCTTCACTACCTAAGGACTGTATTTCATTAAATTTGATTCTCACTGCAGTTTCAGTGCTGTGTGCCATGGCCTTTATGTTCCACAGATCTTACTGTTATCATGCAGTCTGATTAAAAAATATAAAATAGAATTACCATGAGCTATTTCTAGGCAGTGTCAGGATCCTAAAAACAAAAATTCACAGGAAGATCACATATCAAGGCAGTAGAGAAAACAGCACAAGGCTGCTTCTTCTTGATCTGTGGCAGATATCTCAAATAAAAGGACTTCCAAGAGTTCCAGGGGACCAGGAGAGAATAGAAACTTTTGAGCCAGAAAGTGCCTTGAACAAAGCCATGTATGGCCAGCTCAGATCGTTGAGGAAATCAGAAGGAAAGAAGAAATAACAGCAAAAAAGAGCTCATGACAGAACCACCTTAGCAGACAACTTTGCAGAAGAAGTGTCTCTGGGACAACCTGCAATGCTGCCCTCACACCTTCCACATCAGCCTGCCCTGCTGAGGAAGGGACCAGCAACAGCTGAGGCTGAGTATGGAAACTGAAAGATAGTGAGTCAAAAACCCAGACAAACTCGTCATATACCCCTCCCATGTGTAAATTCCAGTTCTCTGTCTGCAGTTGGCTTGGTTTGTCTTGGTTACTTTAGACATACAAGAAGCAGCTTAGGAAGATGGGAAGGTTGTTTTTTTCAAACGTGTGACAGAAAACACTTCAGCTAGAAACAGTGCAGCAGTCATCTGTGCTTTGTCTTTTTGGATTTACAAAACCAAAACTGGACTCTCCTACCCCAGCCTGACTTCTGTAAAATTTATAGAACTGAAATGAGCAATAGTGCTTTAATAAACATTCTTCTAAGCAAACATTTTCCAGTGAAAATTGTATTTGGTACACAGAACATCAGTTCTTTATGCTGCATTCCCAGAACTCCTACAATGACACAAATGCCTTGTTTAAAGCATCATTTTCTTCCCTCCTTGCTTCAAACCAAACACAGCTCCATCAAAAGAGGACTTCATGGTTCCAGCAAGACAGCAGAGGGGAAATATCTAAATAAGGCTTTTCATCTGTCAAAAAGTACAGACAGACCAATGCAGCTCGTTCTTTAGTCATATGAGATTTGTACTTTGAGGTTACGCTTTCCCAAACAAGACCCCACCTGCCCTTCAGGTACAGTGAGCAGATTTACCAGAAAGAGAAAGAGTAGAAAAATAAGTCTGAACAGCAGCATTCAATTTTGGTGGTGTTTAGTTTAAGGCAGAAAATGCAAAGGACTGTGAACACCAGTACAAAAATCATCTGCAAAGAAAACCATTGATAAATAGAGGTCAACATGTTGCTTCAATATGCCACCAGGTAGAACCCACTCAGGTTTATGTGGCCATTTTGCAAACACCATGGCAAAGAAGTTTTAAATGTCCATTGGATTAGGATGGCAGTCTAAAACCCACCACTAGCACCAGTGTTCTGTCACTGACCATCCTGTGTCATCCTGCTCTAACTTAGAGCTGTCCTGACAGAAGTCACTTCCAAAAAGACTTTTCCATTACAACAACAGTAGGATATTAAGTGTTCATTGTTCCTAATACTAATTGAGAAAAAAGATATTTTTGCTAACTGAAGCATTTCTAAAGAAGAAAAGAAGTCAATCCATACAGGTCAGTGCAGGCTTCCATGTGATAAATTTGGGAATCATAAACGTTGCCGGCCCAGGAGTCAGCAGAAGGAAGGAATGTTTCACTTTATGCAAAGCAGCTCTGGGTAGATATCTCTGTGAGCTATCAGGACCTTACCCAGCATGTTTATAGAGTGGTGTAAGAGCTTCTGAGAACAGCCTTGATCACTACCAAATCATGTTAATAAGCATAAAAAGCATGATAAATTGAAGAAGCAGAATGGGGGGGGGGGG
>VYXF01008660.1:420141-526920 GCA_013397295.1 Polioptila caerulea
AGAGAGAGGAGGGGGGTGGGGGGGGGGGGGGGGGATGTATTTGTTTTGCCTGCACATGGCAACATCCCTACACTGAACAAAATTGGTTAAAACAATGTGTTAACATTTCATCAGAGAATTCCCAAACGTTCTCCCGTTCATTTACCTTTCTCTAAAAGGAAATAAGTGGTAGTTTTCCATTTTCATGGGAAAATAAGCAGCTCTCCATCTTGGGTACTTTCTTTCGTAATTGTGGAACTAAATAGCATAGCAGAGACCTCAGTGACATGTTCTTCATCTTAAGCCAGATTTAGAACAGCCTTGAAAGAAATGCCACGCAAAGACTCATTTTCAAATAGAGCCCCCTTTCCCCACCTTTGATCCTCACAAACTCACTCTGACAGCTGCATCATGGAAGAGGTCACCACCACAAGCCGGCTATTCTGATCACCTCAGAGAAGCTGGCAGCCCAGGAAGGATGCAGGAAAATGCTTCATGGGAACACCACCAGTAAAGGAGTGGACAAAATGGAAATTCAAGGGCAGTGACACACCTGGCTACTGCACAGCCATGTCATACAGTTAATGGAATTATGTGGCAGCAGTCTTTCCCAGAGAAGTAAATCACTGAAACATTTCTGAAGCTTGTCTGCCAAACACCTGATATTTCATTTATTATCCTTTCAAAGCAGCAAGTTGTTCACAGAACAAATTTCCCTCATTTGTGTTATGCATAAACCCTTTAGACTGATCTATTTAACAGAAATGAAAGACGTGTTTAAAAAAATAGGGAAATTGTTCTTAAAAGGCCTCTATTGCAGACTGTAAATCCCACCAAAATCCCTTGTAATTGCACACACACATTGTGTACCCATGCACCTTGCAGTCCCAAGCACCTTTCAGTTTTCCTGAACTATTTCCTGCACTTTTGGAAAATAAGTTATTTATTCTTAAAGAAAGCATGTCCTTTATTCCATGGATGAGCAGAGGGGCTGCTGCAGCAGGTCAATAAGGCACTGCAGGAAGGGCAGTGCTGCTCTGCTCCCCCTTCAAAGACAGATCACAAGCACAGCCTTCATTAACAAGTATTGACTACTCTCTCTAATTACTGCATTCTAGACCTCGCATTTTCACTGCAGCACAAACCTCAACTGTCCACAGAAGCCATTTCCTCAGCTTATATTTAGCTTTTACTGACAATTTCACAAGCTGAAAAGGGGCAGAAACCATTTTTTTTTTAATACATAAGCACTTCTGGGTTTCCAAAAACAGTTAAAATACCTATAAATGTAGTTACTGATATTAATCCACCAAATTAGATACCTGAACATGTCCAAAGTTAGAAATAAAAATCCAGTATTCAGACTTGTAAATTAATGAAGTGGTTTTCAGAAGAGCTCAATCTCAATACTTCAGAAAAACAGGTTATTTAGCTGTTACATATGTATGTAAAATCCTGGCTGCAGAATGGAAAACTTCAAACTTGCTCTCACCACTCTCTGATTAACCCCACTGAGTAATACCTTTGCTTTCCCCATGCATAATTTAGAAACAGACAATCAATCCCAATTAACTGCAGGCAGGAATTTAATTCTGAATCACACTGTAAGCTGAATAGAATGCTGCTTTTCTGTTTGCCCCCCCCTTTCTTTTTGTCCTTCAGTGTTTCTCAGTAAACAAATTCCTGATTACTTTTTTGCTTAAATATTTGCTGCATTAAATATTTGCCTTAAGGAAAGAAGCTCTATGAAAAATTATGTCATCCACCCCCTACCTTATTTTCCTGAAGGATTCTTGTCTACATACAGGAATTTATTTACTTACCAGTGAAGACATCTATGAGCATTTGGTAAGAAATTAGGGATTCACATTTTCTCCTTAGGTCAAAGGAGATTCTTCCTACACCAGGCTGCCTTCGTGCTATATCCTCAGAGCCACCACCCAAGGTGACAGCACAACCTACACACAGGAGGGCTCACTGTATCTTTCACTTCCTTTTGTGGTTTTTAAGGCCAAAAGGAGAGGGATAGCTTTTTTTTCCACCAGAATATTGCACTCTTAGCTTATTTTATGAATAAGTGAAAATGTTTTTAAAGTGAGAGCTTTATTCTCATTTTTTTGCCCTTATCTGTGGCTGCAGAGAAAGATGGCAAGACCCCACACAAGCTCAGAACACCTCCACTTCAGGCTTGCTGGTTCCTCTGCATGAATAACCTCCTCCACAAAGCAGATCCTTCAGTGAATAGCAAAACTCTACCCAGACAAATGGAAAGCACTGCACTGAGGTTACCAGAGGAATCCATTGTTAGACTGCACTCATCAATCCCTGCAGAGCAGTATCATTGCCTGCTGAGCATTCCCTATCCTTTCCACAGCAAAGAGTGAGCTGACATAATAGAAAGTGGGATTTTTGTCACCCGTACCTGATCCTCACCAGTTTATCTGTAAAACAGGGCATGCACATGGAAAATACTTACGAGGTGCTCATAAATACACTTCATCCTTTTCCAGGTATTTGGTAGGAGGAAGAAGTAATTTTTGTTTGGAGATCCAGGGACACAAAGAAAGCTCAGCTTATAGCAATGCTTTTAGTTTTGCAAGTATAGTCATGAGCTCATATAAAACAGTTTTGGAATAGTCCTGCAGCTAAAACATTCTATATTCATTTCACACTAGGCCAGTGTTTTGAAGGATGTCTCTTCATTACACTTCTCTCAAAGCAATCTCAGTATCAGCAGAGCAGACCAAAAGCAATAATCTGATAAGTAGTTCCTGTATCTCTAATTTAATAGTCTGTGGTGTAAAAACATCCTAAAATATAGAAACAGCACCTGCAATCTTCTGGTCCATAGTAGTTTATACAACAATATGAAGCTTTAATAATTATTTGTCCAGTAAGATAGAGATATCAATCAAATAAAACACAGTAGCTGCCTCCTCTTTTTGAAGGGAAATAGAGTTCTGATCCTTAAAATTACTTTTGCAGAGAAGACAATTCTGAAAGTAAAACTATACTTATCAGACATAAATAGGTCAAAAATATCAAAGAAAATACTTTCAAAACATTTGAAAGCTGATGATTGGCTCCTGATTTGAAATATACATATACAAATGAGAACATTACAAATGAAAACATTATAGGTTTGAAGAAACAGGTTGTAAAGAGCCTCAATCCATCCAAAACTGTATTACTTGCTGTACAGGGCTGATTGAAAATAAAATAAAAATTCACAAAAATTTACTAAATTTGGGACACAATATAATACAACATTCAGTGTTTTGGCTTACAATTTGACAAAACAGTACTAGAAATCATTTGTTTAGATGGAAGCACACTTGACAAGTACATCTGCTTCACATGTCCAAAATGCTACAGCAAATACCTTGTGTATCATTTCTTATCACGCTGCTCAGGCACAAAGAGGAGGGACAGGAAAGAAAGTTGCTGAGCCCTATTTTGCCAGCCATCAGCAGAGTCACTAAGGGATTATCATCAACATTCAAAAGCTCTTTGAGCAGTCTCTGAAGGTGAAGTGTAAACTTGCACAACACTAGGAAAATGAGAAGTGCATCTGCACTTACTTTGGGTTTTTTTCGTTTGTTTTTGGGGTTTTTCTTAAGGGCATCTATTGCCATGGAAGCAGATAACAAAACTGAGTTTTAGAAAGGTTTCACTACCCAGCAAAAGTAACCACACTGCAGATATGAAAAGCATAGTGCAGGAATTACAGCAAAACCACTAAAAGGTTAAAGATATTTCACCTTTTATCCATTTCCATAGGCAATTTATCCTCAACAGCAGCTGTAATGCAGTTCAAAAGTTTTCATTTAGAGTTTAATATGCTTATTAATTATCAGAATTATCCTTCCTTCTTTCGATGCATGCCCATGTACCAAGGAAAACAAAAATAAAGAAAAATCAAAAATCCTTAGGAATAGGGTCCTTTCAGCACCACACAGCCCTCTCCACAGATACTGAATAGCTCCTGCTTTTCTAATCCTTTGTGTACTATACCTGAAAAAAGCTCATCAGAAAGCTGATCCTGCTTCTATACCCTGTGCCACAGCAAGCATTGTGTTTTAACTTCAAACAGCCTGCTCTTCCACACATAGCAAAACAAAAAAATATCCAAAACAAAACATTAAAAAAAAAATCATCAAATTGTAAGTCTTAAGACCCCCCCAGCTCTGTGTACTTCAGTTTCCAGCTCTGCTAGCCTTACCCACTTTTAGTGTTGCCTGTCAGCTCATTGACTATAACAACCACGTAGTCCTTGTCAGTCTCAGGAAGGATAATATATTCTCACTTCTCATATTTAAAAAGTGTTTTTTCCTTCCTGAAACTGAAGCCAACGTTTGACAGCAAGCAGCTACTTTGTTTGCCTTCCTGAAGGAGGAAAAGTACTTGGAGAAATTCCTCCATTTCCATGCCAAACTATAGATTCAGGGTGATACAGGGGCACAAAGAACTACCTGAGAATGAATTTATGGGAAGCAGAGAGGGGCAGGAGGGGTTCTTTTCTCTTCTTTTCCACAAGAACTTTTGTACAAGTAAACGCAGCTCAGCAGTGCACTCGGAAAATGATGATTACTAAATATATGCACTCTCATGGTGTCCACAGAGAACAATTCATCTACTTCTGCTTCAGTCTCTTATCTCCTTCCCTGCAGTGAGAGGAAGGAAAGAGTGAAAGATTTATATTTTTTTTCTATTGAGCCAGCAACAGTGTGAGCAATAGAAGTGTACACCACGGGGCAGCAGGCAGAATGGAATTCTTTTTCCTGCAGAAAACTCTCTCCAAAAAAATATTCTAACACAGAATTCTGTAGTTTTTTGTCCTGATCTATCAACTACCTCCACCTCTAGGCAAAAGGGAACAATTGGAAAGGCTGGTGCTGCAAAAGAACACTTTATGTGTTGTGACACTTTATGGGTCTCAGCACAGGAACTGGAATTTTTACTTGCACTGCTCTAGCCATGTCTCTGCAAGTGAGGGTTTGGATTCTGTAACTCCACCATATTTGAGTATTCCTAATTTCACACCTAAAGAAACAAACTGGAAATTAGTTATAAACTGTTGTGCCCTGGAGCTGTTCTCCATTGCAGGTACTTTAGTAGCATTACTAACCCAGGCTTCTAGACACCAGACATTTTCTCTGTGTCAGATTTAAAACCTCTTTGTAATTTGAAAGGACTGAGTTAATATTTCCTCAGAAAACCACAGTTAAAATAATGAGTTTTCAGAGAATAAGAGTCTGAAATATCTGGATCAAAGCAGTTTTAGAAAACAGTGAATGTCTCCTATACCAGAATCCTGGTCCTGCTCACCATTGTCATATACTGCATGTTATTTCAGATAAATGCTGGTCACAGATGCCTTGACCCCAGCAGAACAGAGTAAGCAATCAGTAAAGAGCTTGGCAGATGCCTTTAACCAGCTCTGTTTAGCCCTGTGGGGGGGAAAAGTAACGTGACAGTTTGAGATGTACACAACACCCCTAAAACAATCCTGTTTTCTAAATGATGTAAGCCTTTAAATCAACAAATCATAGGACATGCACAGTAAAACTACTTGATCCCTTTTCATTTTAGAACCTACCACTGTCCTATCTGAACAGTTTTTGTGAGCTACATGGGGCACAAAACCCAATTAAGATTAATTTTAGTAATGACCCAGTCCCATACAAGACCTAAATGGCACTTGGGACCTAGCAAAGAGGCACAATATTCACAGTGATAAGGTACTGGTATATACCACATTACTACTCCCTGATATTACTCAGGTTTTAAAATGGTAAGCCTACTTTTCTCCAGCAGCTCAACTGCATTTGGTGACAACAGTCCTGAAAAAATCCCATAAAAAAACTAGTGAACTCTGCAATTGGCATTGGCCACCTGGGAAAAGCAACCATAATAGTGTTAAAAGGTAGCAGTTGCTAAAATCAGGAAGTAATAATTCTCCACAGTTATGATGAACAGACACTTGTTTGTTTAAGCTCCATGAAAATCCTTTGAAGAGATAACTCTCTTGAGTTTCGAAGTTCCTTTAAGTTCCTTATTAACACACACAATGTTAATATTGTTCTCATTTCCATGAACAAAAAGCTTTTCATATATCCCATGCAGAAGCAGCCCTTATACAGGAAATAAATAAAATGAGCAGTTAGAGGGGCAATTCTCCACGCTGAAGTTGAAGACCAAGGGCAGCCCACACCAGCACAAGCCACGTCTCCTGCTGGCTACCCACAGCAGCTGGATATTTCTCTCACCCTTGACTGCATGTCAGGAATGTTGTTCTAAAGACACCCTCTGTGCTTGATCCAGGGCAGGGAAAGGATGTAGGGGAGCTTAGAAGCATGTGCACAGTCCACATCTTGGGTCGTTGTGTTTTGTCCCCTCCACAAACACAAAAGCCTTGGCAATTCCCCCCTGCTGCCTCCCCTACCTTGGCAGGCTTAAAGAGCCCCTAAAGAGCCAGCTCAGGCACCTGCAATGCCCTTCACTTGCAGGTCTGGTGAGCCTGTTTGTGCCCTGGATCAGTTATAGATTAATAAATTACAAACACTGTTTACTGCATTATCATGCATAGCTCAAGAGCACACCGAGGTAATTGCAGGGCAACAGTTGGCTCAGATTACCAGAACTTGGTCAACTCAAGCTGCTGCACCACAACCACTCTGCTTTCTAAAATGGACAATGATTTTTTAGTAGTAAATTGATGCAACTTGCTCTCAAGTTTAAAGGGCATCTTAATAAAATTCACATTGCTCTATATTTATAATCAAAATAAGGCAAACCACAAATGCTGAATTGTTTTATGCACTGATAGCAATTCTGATTTTTATTGTACATACCACAAAAATCAGATGTTTTGCAATGCCTTCACTAGAACCATATTTTATGCAAGAATTTGCAGGCTTTTTTTTTTTCAAGACATAAAAGTCTTCTTTTAAAGTTTTAAGAATTAAGAATTTTCAGGCTTTTGAAAGCCATCCCCAGGTGTCACATCTCACATAACTTTCTTGAATGCTCTAGTACTGTTAATCCATAGGAGAATAATTGAAGTACAAAAGGATTCTACCCTCACAGATGAAATGCAACCACTTAATAAGGAGAGTTAGTGTCAGACTGAATAAAAAGAAAATGCAGTATGTTTCTATTAAGACAAGGACATTTTGACAAGAGCCAGTTGAAGAAAAGGCTGATAGCAATATAATTGCATAAAATGGTGAAACATTTCAATTCTATCAAAAACAATTTACTTTTTCTGTATCAGTGATTTTGCTTTGATTCTTGACTCACCAATTCTGAAGAGAGACTTAATTAGCCAGTAAGTTTAATTTCCTAACTCAGCTACTGATGTTAATATAAATAATGCATATATACTAGTATTCAATTAAAGAAGTGAAATACCACAAGATAGTGAATGGTGGCAAAGGAGGGCAAAGAGGAAAAACATTTTAATAACTCACTGTCATCAAGCCCTTGTGACACAAGACAAAATACTTAAAAAGCAACCTGTCTTCAAATACTATTTTCTTTAACAATTTTACAATTCAGGGAACATTTGGAGTTTGGAGTTCTTTAAGTCTGCTGCAGACACTAATTTTGATTTTTGATTTAGAATACCTGTTTCATGGTAGAAGAGAAACCAGGAGCCTGCTCTCCTGTGAGCTGGCAATACTTAGGCATTCAAGAAAGCTGTGTGGCATATGACAGACTCCTGAGCTTAAGCAACCAAATGTCTCAGCCTAGTAGGAAGACGAAGCCTTAAGTAAATAAAAAGTCACCCTACTCCAGTTTTCTAGCTGGAGCTTAAAGACTGGGCAGTCCCCACAAGGAACAGCTGCTGATCAGGGCAGGACGCTCAGCCAGGAGCAGAGGAGCTCTGCACTCTGTCCCTGGATCTTCTACCTTGAAAAGCCACCAGGAATGAGCAGGGGGAGCTGCTCTCAAGGCCTCTCGTGCTTCACAGAAACAGAAGACACATGGAAGATGAAGTTAGAAACTTCTCTGTTGACTTCTGCTTCTCAAGTGCCACTAAGTCCCCAACAGGCACCAGCAGAGCCAAAAGCTTGGCACGGAAACATCGCATGCTCAGCTAATAAAAAGTCAAACCCTTAAAAGAGCCAGAGGAAATTCAGCCACCAAAGCAGTCAGTGATTTTTAATCATTGTTCACCATAGTCTCTCTCCTAGCCCCATCTGATTCTGGCCCCACAGCATCTCTGTGAGAGGGAGGGAAAGTGCCTGCAGTTACCCAGGATGGGAAGGCTCCAACTCTAAGCTACATTATTGCCTGTGCTGCATTTGTTCAGAAGTCATTAAGAGATCACAGAATTTCATGTGTCACACTGCAGTTCCACCACATTTTTCCTTCTTTGCAGGCTATTTAACTTGTTTCACATTAACATCTGACATACTTAGCATTAATACTTATAATGAATGTTATTTCATTGCTCTGTCCTACCTTCTACTCAGTGCCTTTTGCCTCTAATTTTAACACATTTTATGCTCCATTTTACTAAGTTTCAGTGCAATCAGAGGTGTCAAATTGCTCTGAAACTCATTAGAAATACATTTCTTTACATGTCTAGTTTTGCAGACTACTGTAGCAGAAATTTTCCTTCTCTCCTGTTTTTACTTGATTCTCCATATGTTCTGATATCACCTTACTGCTGTGTATCTGCACCCTGGGACCACCCTGGGACTTCTACCTGGCTTGCCAGCATTTCAACAGAACCAGATCCTCCCTTTCCTACATTTACTTCAAAAATCTTTTCTTCTGCTAAAAGCTTATCTCTGCTAAAATGCTATTTCCAAGGCAGCTTGTCGAAGAAACCATTAAAAATTCCTCTTTCAGTTTCCTCCTTTATTCTCAGGTTATTTACACAACCTGGTGCTCTGGGGATACACTCCCTGAGCAACATTCTCTCTCCCTTTGTCAGGAATACAGGAGTTTGTTGACAATGACCTGAATATATCTGTCTGTCCTCTGCTAAGCATTTGATTAAAATGTTTTGACCATCAGTAGCTGGAAGCACAGTTTATTCACAGATCTAACATGATGAAAAGGATCATTCTGATTATCTAAATGCATATATTCATCCTGGATCTCCTTATATTCAGGACAGCTAATACACCCATATATCCCATTCTGGAACAGAAAACCATTTTTTTCCACTCACAGAAAAGGAGTTTCAGCTACAAGATTCACAGTCAGTAATTTGATTCAAATATTGAATTGACAGAAGTGTTTTGAAGAAAATCTACTTAATATTAAGAGAACTAGAGGGAAAAGCCCACAATGTCTCATTTTAAAATTTGCTTCATATTTTTCCTTTCCCTCTGACAAATCCTTCATCCAGGGAAGACAATTTCTCTCATGTATCAAATGCACAACACTACTTCAAGACACAACAGTGCAAAACACAGCAGTTGGAGAGCTTTATCACAGATCTCACTGTACCCAAGGCACACCAACAAACAGTGCCAAATACTGCCCAGTTATGAACAGGGTTTTGACTGGAATGCTGGGAGATGAGATAGCCCCTCACTGGGACATAAGAAGTGGGGGGAAAGTCTGAAAACTGCAGTTTTAAGCAGCATGGGTGTTGACAGAAAAAGGAACAAAATAATAGCCAAGGGCAAATCACAGATTTTTTTTTTTTATTAACAGCTTCTTTTGTCAATATTTGATTTTACTTGTTACCCAAATGTAACACATTGCTTGGACAATCTGGAAATCTCCCAACCACATTTATTAATTTATCTACAAAAGAAACCTGCTCCTGTAATTCTGTACAACAAACTAATTAGTACTGGGTGTGCAAATTATTAATTTCCCGGTGTCAGCAATGGTACTTACCAGAACCTCAATGATTTTGGCCCCTCAGGCTACATTTAAAAGAAGCCTCTAGAGCAAGGAGTAGACAATTTTCAGCAAATCCACATCAAATTGCAACTCTCCTTTGAAACCTTTTGAGCAGATTCACTTAAAAGTCAATCAGTGAATACAAATTTTAATTTATTTCAAGAAATCAACATCCAGATCACCAGGAGTCAATATTATAAGGACACTAAGAATTACTGAGTAAAGTAGACGTTGTCAGACAAGAGTTAAATAGAAACATCAGGCTAGCTCAAAATACACATAGACATAACTGGATAGTGCATGAACTAAACAGTACACTCTTACTGGCTTTAAGGGGATAATTTTGATCCTAAATGTTTTGAGAAGCGGGGGAAGAAAAGATAAAAGCCAAGTTCCATTTCTTGGCACTTCCCCACATTTGCTTCAATAAGAGGCAGAGGTGATTAATTTGATCCACAGAAATGGGAAGTTCTCTAATGAGAGGAAAAGGTATTTTCATGCAAGTTCTACATAAAGCAATTTGTTATGCTTTACTTTCCCTCTTTTTTGAAGGAAGAGGCATATTTGGAAGCAGTTTCCTCATATTTACCTTTCTCTCTCAGCATTTTAAAGTATCAACACTACTTGATAAAGCTCAACTTTAGAAAAACATCAAAAAGCTTCCAATCCCCAGGAAGGCTTGTAAAGCAGCTATTTTCCTTTGTCATTGGTCTCTAATGCACCTAGAGATGCAAATCACTGCTTAGATTAGCCCTAATGATTGTATAGGTTTCCCCTGAACACACCATATAGCAAATTTTCAATCACTGTAGACCAATCTACAAAATGCAGTGGGTCATATAAAACCAGGAACAAGAAGAACAAAAATCCAATATTCATTGCTGTATTTTCAAAGGTAAAACAACAACGATGAGGAAGTGTCAGGCAGAGCACAGTTGTCCTTCTAGCATTTAAAGAATAAACAACAAAGACATTTTTCAAAGACTAGAGCAGCATGCTATTAGAGCCTCATTTAGTTATCTCCTACTGCAAGGGGGAAACCAAAAAGATTACTCAAGTTTAACATAATCACCTCATTTCATACCCATTTACAGGCAGAGATACAACAGCAGCAGTGGGGAACTATTTTTTTTTGCTGTCAGTGTTAGAAGACACCTTGCTGCAGTGAATGCTGTCCTGAATGTAAATTACCTCAGCTCCCCACGAGGCACTCTGCAATGTCTGAGCCTGCCAACAGACAGCAGATGTACAGGTAGAAGTCGGTGGTCAGAGGAAAACTTCCCAGAAAGGGTAAAAATTTGCACTTCAGTATGCAAAGCCAGGAAAGCAGTGCAATATTTGAATGCCATGGATGTTAATCTAGTTTATGTGCAGCAAGGCCAGAGGTGACTGTGCTGGTGACAGCAGTAAGGTACTTCTTGCTGTGAAAGTGAGTGACTGTGACCCTGCATTCCGAGTGATGGCTTCACACCTTAATGAAGCCGGGTAAGAGGAGGCAGAACCTCCCAGGACAGCTCGATCCTCTGCGGAACCAAAGCAGAGCCACGCTGAGCCCTCGCAGAGCTCTTGGCTTGGGGAAGTGCTGAACAAGCAAGCTGTGGCCCACACCTGTGCCTTGGTGGGAGGCTGATTTTGGGTTAACACGCATTTGAAGTCAAGATTCACTCAAGTGGCACAAACTCTGAATGCTAATTTAGCAGGAAAAAAAAAAAAAAGTCACCAAACCCACAGCAGTTATTCCCTTCAAAAACAGATTGTTGATCACATTACTCCACAAAATGCCCTTCTCTAAACTGCCTCCAGATACCAGGTTTGACATTTTTCATCCATTTCAAAGTATCGCTGAAGATTCAAGTACTCTTTTGTCTGAACTTTTAAATTAATGTCAACTTCTAATGAGAGATGAATTTTGCTTCCTCCTGTAGGCAGTTAAACACACAAAGCTTTTTCAAACTCACAGATTAATAAAATATAATTGCCACTTTGCACATGACAATGAAGGTGAATTTGGGCTACAGTATGTGGAAAAGCAGAAAGATTTTTCTCTTACATTTTGACACTTTGATTGCAGTGCACAACAGAAGGCTGATGCTGTAACAGAAAACTTCAGTAGCTCATCTCAGCATTAGAAATGTTTTCAAGCAACACCAAGAATGGAAACGCTCCTTGATCTTCTGCCTCCCAGTACATAAAAGCTGTGACATTCTCTCCTTCATCAGTCCAATGTCAAAAGCTGTGAGGCAATTATTGAGTGCACAGGAGTTACAATAGCCTTTATTATGGCTTTGCACTAATTAACACACAATTTACTAGTTTGAGAAGAGTTTTGATACGCTTGCTATACACACCATCCAGAATTGTTTCAAATACATTTACAGCTCATAAACCAGATCTACTTTCCGGAGTTCCTTTCCAGATACAGATCAGAGACAATTGCCTGAGTACAGTCCCCCAGGCAGTAATGTCAGTAACTCTCATATTGCAACATTTGGCCGAGACAAGGATTGGAGATGGGCTACACTAACTCTTGTCCTGTAAGATTTTCAAGTGGGTCAGAGGCACAGTGCTGCATTAGAAAACCCTTTTCAGATCCAGTCAGTATTTTATAAGCCAGAAAAGCATAAATACCTGCCTTTCTTTATTTTTTTAATAGGAGAAAGAACACATCTAGCTTCATGTTGCAACTGTGAATGAATTTTGTTGCAGAATCGAGGCAGTCTTGTGAGCTTTTGTCGGCCACAGAAGAAGTGCAGTCACACTGATTACAAAGAGGGAAACTACAAAGCTGTCCTGGGTTTATAGGGTGCTGAAGCACTTGCTACAGCAGCTTCTGCTACAGAGAGAACAGACAGGGAGCCAAAGTTCCACTCTGAGAATAGAAGTCATGTTCAGAAGGTTTCTTCATCTCATTTTCTGGGAGAAATGGATTATGAATGGGGAAAAAAGAGAGACTTTTTGCACCTACATGGAGAAATCATGACCAAATCTCCCTTTTATTTCCCACATATTTGGAATTCATTTCCTTATCTTTGTGAGTTTTTCATACTCAGAAGTCACAATATAAGAAACCACTGGGAGTTTGTTTATTGCAGGGCAGGGACATTTGATTATCAGGATATTCATGGCCCTCACAACCTTCCTGCAACCCAAAAACCAACAAGAATGATCACACTGAAAGGCTGCACCTTGCACAAATGTTCAGTAAATAACTCATCTGGTGGAATTGGTGTGAGCACAGATGAAAAGAGCAATAATAAATAGATAGAAATGAGTATAAATACACTACCCAGGAGTCTAAGGTAACAGAGAGAAACTGCAGAAAACTGAAGAAACTAAATTATAAAATAACAGAAAACACAGAGTCCTGGTTGTAAGTGCATATCTGTTTGAGGAGATTAAAAATACAAACCTACATGCTGCAAACACAATTACAAATTCCTCTTTCCCAATGTAAACAAACACATAAAGCCTTGGGGGGGAAAAAATCACACCACCAATAAAAAATTGTGGTTTCACGCACAAATCTAAAGTCACTACACATTAAAGTTAAAAATGAAGGATCCTGTGAACAACATTGTGATGGCCTGTTCTTCTCTGTGCATAATCATTGTTAAGTTAAGCAGGCCTCTTACCCAGGAGGTAAGGAAGGACTATCCTCAAGCAAAATGCCCCATCCTAGTATTTGACATGTCACAATTCCCAACATCATAACAACTGTATGGCAGAGATTTCAAGCTTTATTTCACCCACCTTGCCCTTACACACCCATAAAACCAAGATGCCATGACACCACAGGCAGAGGACAGCACATTACACTTGTTGTCACCTCACAGATCTCAGACACAGAAATGCTGATAAAGGACAACTTTCTGAAGCTCAGATTTTATGGCGGTACTTCTTCAGGGTAACACAGGTAACCAGCCTGAGTCTGACTGTCCCTTTCAACATTATGCAGCTGCCTTCTGAAGTGTAACAAGTCTAGCACAGGTTGTCGCTGAAGGGGGAGAAGAGAGAGGCATTGGGGAGGGGCAGGTGCAAGACATGGTCTGTGAGAGGCAGAACATTGCTTTCCTGCCATCCTGAGAACTGCTAGTACAAAAGTCTTAGATATAAAATTATAAGCATGCTTTCTAAATTCCTAATAAATAACAATGTAACAAATGTGGATATGAATAAAAAGTACAACTTGAGTACATTTCGTGCTGAAGGCATGAGCTCCGAAGGCCAGGGGGGGCCTTCTCCTTATGAGCCCCCGACTTGACCCTTGCGAGCAGCAGCCCCGCAGCCAACCCGCCCACAAGCCCCGCACGGCAGAAGTTGATCCTCGAGCCTCCCCCAGCTTTGGCAGGTGAACAGCACCTTCTGTTTGTACCGGCCCGGAGCAGCCAGCCCACGGGAACCAGTCCGCGAATGGGAACCAGCTCGCACCCAGCCCGTACCCAGCTCGTACCCAGCCCGTACCCAGCCCGCACCCAGCCCGATGCTCCCCCGCTCCCCGGCAGCGCTGCGCTCTCACCTGCGGCCGTGCTGCGGGCGGGGGCTCCCTCGGGGCCGGTGGCCGCTGCTCCGCCGGCCCCGGGAGCGGCGCTGGATTTCCTGCGGATCGCCACCCTGCTGAAGTGCGCGCCCTCGGCTCCGCTCATCCTCGGCGCGGCGGAGAAGCGGAGAAAGACGGATTGGGGGAGACGCCGAGGGGTGCGCAGAGCCCCCCGCGCTGCCCCGAGGGCAGTGCCTCCCTCGCCGCCCGCCTGCATCGCTCGGCCCTCACCTGCCGCCGCTCCCCGCCCCGCCTTGCCCTTCCCTTCCCTCGCCGGCACCTGGCCGGCACCGCCTCCCGTAGCCCTACCCTGCTACCTGCCCAGCGGCCGCCGGCCCCGGGCGAGGTTCCCCGCCTGCATGGCGGGTCACGGCGAGGCACAGCCCTCCGTGCCCGGCCCGGCCCGGGGATGCGTTGTGACTTTCTCCCAGCCGGGCGCTCACGGCGCAAGTTCCCCCCGCGGGCACCGCACCCGCTCTGCTTCCTCCCGGAGCCTCGCCGGGAGACCCCGGCCCCGTTCCCGTTCCCGCAGGCCGGTCCTGCTCTGTCCCTCAATGCCTGCCCTGCGAGGGGAGGCCAACTCCCGTCAGACCTGTCAGTGAATATCAAAGGAGCTGGCCGGAACGCAGTCCCCCGTGTCCGACGAGAACATTCTCAAAGGCATCTCTGAGTCCCAGCACTTAAAAGTGAGTTCTGATGCCAGGGATGGAGCTGCAATACTTTCATCAATAATAATTCCATCCAGGCCAAAGCTCTTGCTTCTTTGCCAAAGTCTCTAAATTTTCATCAAGGAGAAAGGCAATCAGCCGGCGATGCCGCTTTGAGATTACAATCACTTCTGCAGCAACAGTCTCTGAAAGCACCTGTTTGCCTGGCTAAACAAAACACGATATTCAGAGGAAGAACTTCTCCACCTGTGCCATTGTGAGAGCCGCCTGTTAAGAGCTTTGAAGTCTGTCAGGGACCTTGATGTGGTGCAGTTTGGGGCAAAGCAGTTGAGAAGCAGAGCTCCCACTACACAGGGATTTCCTCACCTTTGGAAACCCAACGTTTCAGGGTTTCCCTAAAGGTGTCCTCCTGTTTTGGAACAAGGTGCCTCATTTGTCACCAGCCGTAGATGGAGGACTTCCTCACAAAAGAGGAGTGCAATCAGCTGTGCTCCAGGGATGGTATCCCTTTGGGAGTGGTCCAACACAACCTTTAGATGCCAGGAAACACATGAATTGCTGGGGGTTGGGAGAATATTCTGGGGAAGTACCTCTCTGTACTTACCCTGCACTTATCTCTTTTGGACCACTGTCAGAGACGGGAAGCAGGCAGGCAAGACCTTTCATTTGACACATACAGCCACAGATAGGCTTTTACACATTCCAAAATGAGATTTTACGGACTGCTCAGGCAAGCAGCTGACTTCACAACTTCCTTGACTCCCAAGGGACAAGGATACCTTTTGCAAGCACCTACAGGGCCATGCATACGAGATGGGGCATCAGCTTCCTCCAAAGTCCTGTGCTACAGGGTGAGGATCCTGCTGAGTGTTTTCCAGGAGGCTTTCTTGGCATGCAAGACAGTAACACACCACCTGCTGATGTTCAGCTCTGTGAAGCACCAGCAGTGTCTGACCCCTGGGAGGCACGGCAGGAGAGAGGGGATGTGGATGTGGTGGTTCTTCCCATCCCACACGTGCAGTAGTGAAGGATCATGAGGCAGAAGCCAAATGAGTGAATCTTCTGCTTTCAGTGTCAGCAGCGAGCAGGGGGGGGAAGAACTGGCCACCATGTGCCAATGATCTCACTCTTTTGGTCTCTGTAATCATTCTCTGGAAGAAGAGGCTTGGTATCTTACAGTCACCCCCTTCAGTTCCCGATAAAAATGAAGCAGCCAGATGACCTCCTGGATCCCTTTTGTCTGCTTGCAATTGCAAATATTAGGTTTGACTTTTGTAAACATACAAAAAAAAGCTGTGACTCAGAGATAAAAGACTGATTTATGTCCTGACTCTGTCACCTGACTAGGGCTGGGCATATGGACATGCATATATCACATATAACTGAACTTTGTACTTACCTCTTTAAACACAGAGCTTTGCTCCTAGAAGGAAAGCAGTTAAGGAAGTAAGGGCAAACACGCCCTGCAAATCCAAACCAAATGGTAGGAACTGTGCTAATTTTGTTCTCTGCGATGTTATCAGTGAGTGGTAACTTATTACAGTGTCATTCTGGAAAATAAAGGTCACCTCAGAAAAGAGACTCATGCCAACTCCACGGAATCAGAAAATTGGTCACAAAAGCTCCTTTTCTTGAGAATATACCCCTGAAGGGCACTGACATATTTAAAGCCGTGAGGTGACAGCCTGTGATAGAAGAAATCCAGGCAGACAGTGAATTCCCAGTAATTGCAGAGCATTTGTACACTGCAGTGTGGCACAGGGTTCCCAGAGTAGCTTACTGTCTCTCCTCTTTTCAATTAGTTACACACAGACCTGGAGCAGCTGGTTCAAGCTGGCTCTGAGCTGCTGCACACCAGCGACTGCTCTGTTCCGCCTGCTTTGACAGCATAAAAAACTTCCGCCCCTTTTGGCACGACCTTCCTCCTTTTCTGTACACTCTCAATCCCCCTTGTTCTCCATCTCTGGGCACAGAGAGTCCTTTGGCAACGACAGCAAAAGGAAAAACATTTTAAGTGTAAAAGGTCAATCAGAGATAGGTATTATCTTGGAACACATCACCCTAAATTATTGAAAGATTAGTGTAATAACTGGAGAACAGAAAAATAAGCTTACATGTAGACAGTACTGCCAATGCTACTTAAAATATATCAAGGTCAGAAAATGGCACTGCTTGGCTAGGAGCCTTGCAGCACACCTCCCACCCCAGGAAAAGTGCAGGAGGAGTTACACACCCCTCTGGTGCCTGGTCACAGCCAACCCAGCGTGGGCAATAGCTGGGCCATCCAGCTCCAAGGCTTTTGTGGGAGTGGTGAGAAATGCAGTGGTGGAGACTTGATTTAACTGTACCTTATTTGCATGTGGGAGGGACACAGGAACCCTGCGAGAAGCACACAGAGGTAGAGGAGAGCAAGGACAGCTGGCAAGACAGCCTCAATGAAAAGCTGAAAGAGTGCTTCTGGTGTGTAAAAGCATTCATCTCGTGCTGCTGGAGACCCAAAGCATTCAGGGGAAAAGGACTTTATAGGCAATCTTTGTTCAGTTTGTGAGAAAACAAATGCATCACTTTGCATGTAAACCATTGTTTCTCCAATAAACTTCTTTAGATTAACCTTTTACCAATGGAAGCAGCCTTCAGGAAGCTTGATTTTAACTAATTCCTTGAGTGAGACCATTTCTGTTGTTGCCATTGGTCAAGATTCTTTACTTCTGCTGGAATTTATCTTTACTTACTCCATAGTTGCACTATAAATCTGTTTCATTATTCAGTTCAAGGCATCTAACTTTGATTTCTCTGAGTACTATCTTGTGCTGTACACCACAGAAAATCTGTGTAGTAAAATATTTTTAGAGCATGACCCTGAGAAAGAAGATCCATGAACTCAGCACCTAATACAAGAACATTTATAAAACTTCCTAAACATTAAAAACATCAACTTGTTTATAGTTTATTTTGAACTAATTTAAACAGTACACCTTCTCAGAGGTCTGAGAGAAAGCTGCCTCTCTGTTAGGTGTGAAACCCCAAATAAAAACTGAATTGGAATGTAGGCTATAATATAGAAAATCCATATTAAATACATAGGTAACCAAGCCAAGTCCTGCATAAGTTATTGTATAACTCATCAAACAGTTTGAATCTTCTGTGAACTGCATTTAAGCCACAAACCAGTTCTGCCAGCAGGGAAGTATAAAGAAGAACAAGAACCGGCAGAACGAAAGATTGAATAGAATACTAATTAGAGAAGAATTTCACTCATCTCAGACCCTCGTGCACATTCCAGATGAAAAGTCTCTTCCAACAGCAGCAGCAGCTACAATGCACAAAGCCCCTGCAGTGTGTGAAACTGATACCCAGACCAAGCAAGCGAATTGAAGGCAGATACTCAACCTCCCTCAAACGGTGATGCAGGCAAAGGCAGGACCCAGCACTCCAAGACAGAATGTGACTTTCAGCCTGAGGCTGCAGGCGCTGCTTCTCAGCCTGGGGAGTGGCTTATGAAGGAGAGAGGGACTCAGGCCTGGTGCTTGTTCCCTGCACAGCACCCAGAGCATGTGTGTCAGAACAGGGAGCCTCAACCTGTGGCATTATGCTGGTTTCCACCAAAAAACGCACCTGGGCTATTTTGTTACTTACTGCTGTATCTTAGGAAGGAGCTGCAGGGTCAACAGCAGGAATTGGAGTCAAATATCAGAAGCAACCCACGACAAGCAATCTAAGAGGGGTCAGAGAAATCCTGAGTATTAACTGCTGGAACAAAACTGGATGGGTAGACAGCCCTCAGAAGAAAATCCATGGCAGGCTTCTTTTATCCAAACAATGCTTCCAATATAATAGGATACAAATCTCTGTTCTGCCTTGTTTGACTGTGTAAGAGGGAACAATATTGTGTTTAATCTCTTTCCACCTGTTGTCATTTTGGGCCCCATTGGAGATAATGATGGGGGCTATCCAAAGGCAGGTTTTGTCCACTTCCAGCTACTGTAATAAAGAATCCTTTTTATATCCCCTTAGAGCCAGGGTTTCTCCCTCTATCACATGTAGCTTTGCAAGAACAGCAGTATGATAAATAAAGGAAGAAACATCCCTGCTATGCATTGCCTTGTTGATAATTTTGTCTCACTCCACTTTTTTGCAGCACAGAAGCAATTGGTCTATTACAAGCAAATTCTTGGAATTTACTGAANTCTTTTATCCAAACAATGCTTCCAATATAATAGAATACAAATCTCTGTTCTGCCTTGTTTGACTGTGTAAGACGGAACAATATTGTGTTTAATCTCCACCTGTTGTCATTTTGGGCCCCATTGGAGATAATGATGGGGACTATCCAAAGGCAGGTTTTGTCCACTTCCAGCTACTGTAATAAAGAATCCTTTTTATATCCCCCTAGAGCCAGGGTTTCTCCCTCTATCACATGTAGTAGCTTTGCAAGAACAGCAGTTTGATAAATAAAGGAAGAAACATCCCTGCTATGCATTGCCTTGTTGATAATTTTGTCTCACTCCACTTTTTTGCAGCACAGAAGCAATTGGTCTATTACAAGCAAATTCTTGGAATTTACTGAAAATACCTTGAGATAAAGGTATCAAACACATCTCTTAGTTTTACTGAGGGATTGCTGCTTAGAGGGAGTAATTGCTCCCTCTAATCAGTTTTGTTAGGTAAGTCTTGCAGAACAGCACTCATTTAACAGAGACTGATTGCTTTTAGAAGTTGGAATATTCTTCATTATCATCACCACAGATTAATGAAATGTGTCTTGCTATGCCATTGATATCAGTCATTTAGATACCATTAGCAACAGTGCTTTAGCCTTGATTTGCATTAACTATAGGAGAAAACAAACTTCCATAAGGTCATGTTAGCAGAAAGGAGAGAAAGCAAGCTACGCTCGAAAAAAATTCTACTTTTCTATTTCATCTTTTTTTCTGTAGTGACAATCAACAGCCATGTAAAAAAAAAAAAATTAAAAAATTAAAAAGATGGGATCATTTGAGGCACTTTAGTGGAGTTTAGTAAGAAGATGCTCTAGGATTTCCTTGGAGCCTTCTCCAGGCTGAATAACCCCAACTCCCTCCATCTGTGTCCATAGGAGAGGTGCTTTGTTTGAAGAGTCATGTTCTGCTAAGGTGTGCGATACATTAAATATTAACCATTGTCCCTCTGTGAATGCTTACCTACACAGTAAGGCAAAATGTTTTGGTTCTCTGCTTAACAAACCAACACAGGTAGAGCATATGGCTGATAAAACATGTTGTGAAAATAAAGGCCTAATTATAACTTCCAGCTCTGGAAGAAAATATACCAGTCTCAACATTGCAATAGCACCTTAATTTTATTTTTTTGCTTTGTTGTAAAAACCAAGCCATCAGGTACTTCATATTACTGCTAAAAAGGCATATGGTACATGTAGAGGAGTTTCAGCATGCTTCTTAATAATTTATGGTGACTTACAACAGAAAGACTTCAAAGCTGTTGCTGCATTTGCAGACTCCTCTTAAGTTTTCCTCCCTTGTTTTCCTCCATTCTGTTCTGCATTCCACAGACTCCCCTGGATGTTTCTGGGATGAAATGTTATTATTATATGAATGTGAAAAGAATATAAATACTGCTCGTGTTCCACTTAAACTTGCTGTTTTATCCTGAATCTAAAAAAATAACATTCCATTCATACTTATAATTTTTAAAACTTGTTTTTACCCCCAGAGATCTAATGTTGTCTAATTTTGGAACTTAGTATTTCAAACAATCTTTATAGGGTATATCTGTGCAAGGCTTTATGCACTGCAAATGGCTGTACCTTTCCATACTGAAATGTGCCATGTGTTTATATTCCAGCAGAGATAAACCAAGCACAATTGCGCAGATGAGGGGTCTGAAAACTTCAGAATCTCCAGAATCTTCATTTGTGCTTTGTCACAGATTTGTACTCATGGTTTTGAACACCCTTTTAAAGGGTTGCAGTCACTTAAAAGGAAATCCATGTTCTTTACCAGAATAAGAGCATCTATATTTTACTGAGATAACATTGTTGGGGAAAGAAAAATTTTCCCATATTCAGGCATTATTTTTGTCTTGGGTCTGGTGAGTCAAATTGCCATTTTGGTTTACAAGCCTGGCAGACAGTCAGAAGGAGGGCATAGGTCTACAGAAATTAAAACCAGCAAGAGGATGTTAAACTCCAGCTATTTATAGAGAGGCTCTATTAATACTAAGCACTGCAGAAATAGGAAACAAGCTCTGAACCAACTCCAGCACTTGAGCAATGCAAGTTCTGGGGCAGTGTCTGTACTACATGGAGTAAATAACTCACCTTCCCACCCACATCTAAAACCACTCTGGCATTTCAGTGTGTGCAGGGTGAGATGTGTGGAGAGGTGAAGGATTGTCCATAATCACTTTATTGAGTCTTGATGTTTTCCCATCACACACTCTTAATTTGCCTACCTGTAGGTGAGAGATAACAGCACCCAATTTGCAAAGATGTTTTGGAAAAGAATTAATATGCATAGAGTGCTGTGAAGATAAAAAGAGTTACTCTGTATTTGTCTAAGATAACAAAAACCTTTGAAAGCCGTGCTGGCTTCATTTTCTTTTTAAGTAATGTAGGACTTTGAGATTGTTGGTATTTGCATCAAGTGTGTTTATGTAAGTTCAAATATCATGGTTTGCAAGGCTGAACTTGAATCACAAGCTGGTCACCAAATATTGGGCCCAAATCCTCTACATTCAGAATTTGCTCTTCAAGGAAGCTCTGCACTCAATGTCGATTTCCATATCAAGTTTCCAATCTGAGTAAATAGTTCCAGTTTTAATACCTCAACCAATATGACAGCATTGAATAGCAAAAATCAATTTCCTTGAGACACATAATCAATGCTTAAAAATATGAAAACCCTCCACAGGTAGGAAATGCTATGAATTAATTTAAAAGGATAAAACTGTCTCATTATTTATTTCCAAAGTTTGCTGATAACTCACTTAAGGGACGTGAAAGTCCTTCTCCCCCCCCCTTCCCCATATAGAGCTTTCTCACAAATAATATTTTCTCAATCATAAATTGTTATTACAATAAATTAAACTCTTTTTTCTCTAAAACCAGCCAAGAAATCATGTTCCTGAAATTGGATACTTCCACTATGATAGAAGAGAATACATAAATAATAATGAAGGAAATATGTGTTTTCTAATATACCACTCTAGTCAAGAAAGAAAGAAGAAAATCCTTCTTGCAAAGGTCAGTATTTTTTTCTGGGTTATTAAGCTTCTGCTGAGCTGACAAATACAGCACTTATATTTGTGCAAAGTTAAGACTTTGTTCTTCCATCCAGGCAATCATTCAAACCTTCTACTGAGAAGAAAGCAGTTGTGACTGTGCCTTTACCATAAACAAATAGATGAGAACTGGCTTTATTCCAAATAATTTTTCCCAGGATGCACATAATTATGACTATTTTAGCTCCATTTTCCCCCTCTATCTTGCTCTATATATAAAACCTTCTGTCATTCATAGGCTGCTAGAAGATGTGGATGTCAGGCCCTCTTCATAATCAGTACCTCTGTTCTTATTATTGATCAAATGAAACCCAGGTTTCAACATTGTTCAAAATTACACAATAATTTTTTTCCTGCATTCCTCACTTGCCAGTGCCCTGTCAGTGTGTTATAGTGTTAGCAGAGTCAAACCACAGCTCCTGCTGCCTTTAGGTACAACTGGATGTGCTCTGCATATCTTTGTGTATAACTGCAGGATTTATTAAGGGAGGTATCCAGAAACCAAGACTTGCTGTGACAGTCACTGTAAACTTTAGCTTCAGGATCTTTTCCATTAAAATTTAGCATATATATAGCAGAAAAACCAACAGTTCATTGGTCAGAAGTTACCTCCTGCTCCAGAAAATGAAGTAATGGTTTTTCCCAAGGCAGAAATTACATAGACATTTTCTTTGGAAACAAAAGTTATAATTTCTGAGGGTTTTTTTCAGTTGCTTTTTTCCCCCAGTCTATTTCACTGACCTTACTCATACCATTGCCTCTTAAAGCCCTGCACAGGACCAGCTGAAGGGATGACAGAGGAAGGGGAGGGAGCAATATGGGTTAGAAGTTTCTCAAACCATCTTTGAAATCAGAACCTTCCCACAAGGGGTAGTCCTCTGTGAAACTGCTTTCCAAACACGCTGAAGAAGAGAAGTCTGCTTTCCCCTTCTTTTTTCAATTCACAGAAACTCTTAATTCAAAATTGAAAAAGAGGAGTACCCAGTGTAAAACATTCTAGCAGCCACACTTGTGCTAAATGATCGTGGAACACTGTTGCCCAAGGCATTTCTGCAATGAGCAGAGATAATGTAGGTGAAACCCCTGCTAGGTGAGGGAAAGGAAGAAAAGAGACAAGTGGGAGGAACCCAGACAAATAACAGCCCTCAGACTCCATTTCTGTCACCATGCACCATTTGTGTGACTACCCAAAGCACCTCCCCAGCCAGCCAGACACCAACCCAGCTGTCCAATAATTCCCATTGAGTCAAACATCACAGCAGGCTTGGAGATGCAATCCTTCCTCCACAATCTTCCTGACCCACTTCTAAAAGCTGGACATTTTCTACCCCTCAGGGACCCTGTGAACAGCCAGGTTCACTGGAGGAGCTGCAGCAGCCACCTTCCTGCCAGGGCTGAGCTCCTGGATCAGTGCAGGGTGATTTTCACCTCTTTGCTTTCAGACCATGGCTTTTCTGCAAGGGAAAAGGATGTTTCTTACTGAAAAAAAAGCAGGTATGGTATAACATTTCCAAGCCAAATTTATGTTGACTTCAGCTCTTTAGCTTCCACATCCCCTGAGAATGGAGATTTGCATCTTACAGAGCACTCCTGTGCTGAAAAACCTTCTTGCAGCATTTCAGAGATCACTCAAATCTGCTGGAAACACTGTATGGGGAAACCGTATTTTAGTGTCTGCCTCGAACTCAGAAAACAGAGGAAGCATCTCAGCTTTAATTCTGCTTCCCTTTTCCTTTAATGTTGGTTTCCCTTGGTAATTTCCCATTTGACACCTTTAAACTTACAATCATTGATCTCTAAGAACTAAATAATTGTGAAAGTCTAAGCCCAGTCAGAGTCTGCGAACTGTTGTAAATAGAAGTAGACCAGACAGAATTGTGTTAAATGAACAAAAATGGCCAGTTTATTCACTGGAACAGTTATGCATTACACTGTAATTTTAATTGGAACATAAAGATGTAAGAATCAGTATATTGGCTTCTTTTGATTATTTTCTTCAGCACTAGAGTGTTTTTCCCAACCATTTGACTGCATGATCATATTACACATGTACAAGCACAGACTTTATGAATCCCTCACAAGGTATTAATCTAGGATTGTCTACAAGGACAAGAAAAAGTTAACATGAGAATTACTTCAATTTTAAAAATAAATGATGCATTTTTGGAAACAAGAATTATTTAACTTTTTTGCTTTTAGCATAAAGTAGCAACAAGAAGAGTTTCCAATACTCAGTCTTTAGCAAATGAACATATATACTTTTATATTCTTCACCACCTAGAAACACTTCATCATTTAACCCCAAGAAGGCAGGACAACATAATGTCAATTCAACAAAGGAGAAGCTGAGTTATTACAGCAGTAAACATACAGTATACAAATTTGTGTTTGTCACAAACTCCACCAATGCTAAAATTCTTTTGAAAGGAACACAGCAATCTGTATGGTTCATTAAATACAGAACATCATGCAAATGGAAACATTCAATAGATTACAAAAGTCACAAAACAGCAGTTTTATTTTTTTTTTAATTGTTTACAAAGGATCAAGTTAATTAACCCTTTAACAGTCAAACCACAGGGCTTAAAATCAATAGAGAAATAAGTAATAAAATGGATTTAATTTAACCACTGGCATAGCACACATAGCCATATCTGTGAACAGGAGAAATAATAAAATAAGCTAGATTACTCTTATTTCTTGTTCATAGCTGATAAAATATCAACTAGCTAGCAAGCCAGTCTACTTGAAACTTTTATCAAATGCTTCTCTTTATTGATTTTTCCAAAATACTTTTGAAATCAAGCAACCACATATTCAATAAAAACTCAGATTACTAACACTGAGAAAAAGCACACACTCTTATCCACTCTTTTACAGCAGGTCATGATAATCAAAACAAATAGAAAGCTTTGTAGAAAGACATTTTTGAAATACAAGGCTCTATCTCCCAGTGTCTGCCCACATATTAACTCCAGTAATGAAATATTGGATTTTTCCTTTACCTTTTGTCACTTTGTCACTTGGTTGCCATTACATTTCACAAAGGGGATTTTCAAGAACTCCACAGGAAACAGATTAAAAACCAATAAGGATTTAAGCTGTGCACCTCCAAATGAAAGATACAGACTCTGTGATAGTTCTCTTGCCCTTCTAGCAAGAGGAATATGCATATTACACAAGAAATAAGAATTTTCTAGCTTAGTTGTGGATATGGAGAAGCTACATGATGTTAACAATGTCATGCACACATTTTCCATTGCATATTTTGATGTATTTATGCCTGAAGGCGAAAGGCAATTGCTTTTTTATTTCTTTTCCACAGGATGCTTAATTACACTAAAAAAAACCCCTTAATAGTTAAAAAAAGTCTGAATAGTATCTACCCCTTTCAGACTTACTGCACACACAGCAAAGGAAAACTGAAGAAAAAGTGATGACTGGAATTTTTAAAGAGGTAACTATAGCAATTATCATACTTCAAAGGTAAAACATCAGTCCCTGCCATTCTCAAACGAAGATTTCTGAGGAACAAAAGAAAGAAATGTCCTGTAACCTCAGTGGATATGCATCTTCTGCCAAAGAAAGGAACAGACCTCAGCAAGGCTGATGTAATCTATCCCTTATGGTGATGACCAATCCAGCTATAGGTGGAGCTGGCAGCACAGCTAATGACTGTGGCATTGCAGGATGAACAAGGTTGGTACCAAAATTAGGGCCCATTCTGGGGTGTCATTCCCAGTGAGATAAGGACTGGGAATTTTACTAACAGCTCACTAAGGTATTTCCAACATAATTATGGAAAGCAGCCTTCATAGGTGAGGTCATAGTTCATAAGTGAGGTTATATTCCATAACATAATCTCCTTTATGTACACACATCAATATGGTAAATGGCTTCAACAATTTTGTCACTGTTTTTAAAATAAAAACCAAACTGAAATCCACTTGGCATTAAAACTTGCAGCGTTAATGGAAGTTTCATTCTACAAACTCTGCTTTATAGCTATGATTACATTAATTTACTGTGAAAAATGTGGATAGAGAAAGCACAGAGATGCCAACCTGTCAATCAGATCAATCAGAAAGAATATCACTATTGCTTCCATTTAGAAGGCAGAAAATTCTATATAATTAGCAAGAAAACCAGTTATGTCCTCTTCCTGTAAAACCTCTCTATATGTTCTGACTGATAGAAAATATACTTTTCTATACTATTACATTTTACAATTTCTTTTTCTTATTTTCTTCTTTTATATTTGTTCTTTCTATTTCGTTCCTTTTCTTCTTTTCCTCACACATTTCCTATAAAAGGGATTTCCACAAGCAGATTATTTCATTGAACAAGGAATAATTTTTCACTACATCAGAAAATAAAACCCGAACTAAAACGCCCCTGTTTTGACCTAAATGACCCTATTTTGAGTAGGCTATTTCAAATCCAGAGAAATTTCAAGGCCATCATAGAGAACTAAAGCTGTGTTCCAGACACAAAAGTCAGAGCAGGATTTGAATTCCTTCCTTATTGAGTAGAATACATAGTAGTGCTTCTGAGTATATTCAACCATTACAAATATATGGATCGTTTTTTCTTAATCCTTAAGAATCAGAATAGATATAAACACAACATAGACTAATTTTAAATTATATTATTTTGTAACCCTTAAAAAAACCCCAGGCTTTTCTGATTTTGTCTGCATGTATTTCCTACAAAATATCTCACAGTGTTTTATGTTATCAATCAATATATAATAAAGAAGAGGTTTTCATCTTAAGTTCAAGGTATGTATTTTATTTTATTTTATTTTATATTGATTAACTGACAAAAGTTGTCCCAGGGACCTACAGAGTTTTGTAACTTACAATGCAGTAACTACAACAATTTGTACATCGAAGTTGGTTTATTTCTAGTTCTCTCACATTTCCAACAATTACATTTTATTACAGATAAAAAAATGTAAATTGAAAACTTAGAAATGAAAAATTTAAAACTTAAGAGAATAAAAAAATTTATTTCTATAAAACAGGGCCACAACTTCTATGCCACTGAATGTTCTTTCATAACTCTTGATCCACATGCATATGTTTCTAAACTGTCTTGATAACTTTTTTTTTCCCAATAAATTTGTATCTATATAGAAAGGAAATATATTTCACTAAACTACTGCTTAACTAAAGTTTAGGAAAATGCCTTTGATTTGGATATGAAAATAGGAAAAACTATTCCAAGTGCAGTCAGTGGTAACTGTATTCAAAGTGCTATGCAAATTCCTCTCCTATTCACAATATACAGCAGCTGTCTCTGTTGGACACAGATATTCATACACCAGTCAGACAAGGGCAGGAATCTGGAGATGCTCTTTGAAAGCTGAATTTGCCTCAGACAAAATACTGGGGTATTTTTTTTTTTTTCAAAATCAAAATAGCAGCTAAACTCAGTGTCAGACATCATGATGGAGCTGAACAAGGTTTCGTTTGTCCTTTCTGTGAGAAGACAACAGGCAGTTTAATCATGGTACTGAATAGCAATGTAAAGGTATATGAGAAGAATCACATGAACCCCATGGAAACCAAAGTCAAAACTCTGCCAAGTGTTATCGGTTTGATCTGATCAGGACTGGCTATCAGTTTGTTCCTATTTTCTCTACCTCTGAGTGTTTTGTTACAATAGCTCAGCTGCTTTGCCAAGGTTACACGACAGACGTTGTTGATCACATAAAATATTTCTATTTACAGCACCTTTGTTCTTGGTACTATGGTAATAATGATTTGTTAGGCACACTGAGTGGTCACTGATTCTTTCCTCTGCTGATGTTTTCTGTATTGTACATTTGGTAAGCACTGTTACTAAAAAACTGACTTCATTTTCTCAGATTCAGGCAGAATTTGAAAGAATTGTTCCAGCCACACCAGCAGCAATTTTTTTTCTCCACCTACCCCATACCTTAGGCTGAACTGTGCTTCCCACTTGTCAGTCACACATGTGCTGCAGAGAAGGAATAAAGACATGTGGAAATATCTAAGTCTCTCTTCTGTAAATAAATTAAGGCCACCTAACAAAACGAGGAGCCTGCTAGTTACCAACAAGTAGGCAGCACTGCAGACTTATTTCTCTAGCTGACAACCAGATGGGAAGCCCACAGATGCTGAACCAGAGCCCTCTGCTTAGCCACTTGCCTTGCTGCCAGGCACTGTGCAAAACAAATTCCTCTATCCTTGATTATTTTCTGAAACTCACCTCTTTTAAAGAACAACCAGGCTTACTCAGCTTTACAGGAAAGAATCTTTAACTAGGAACACTGTGCACTGTTGCGATAGAGTCTGCGTAGTGTTTGATCACCTGAGTATTTGTCATAAACTGACATGAGCTAAGGTTCTGTGTCTGTTGATTTTTGGCAAGGAAAAAATGCACTACAGCAAAGTCCTGCTGACTTTGATCCACACCATCAACCCTACCTGCATGAGTTCTTCCACCACAGAATACTTCACACGAAATGCACTCAACTTCCCCACTCAAACTAGCCTTTCCTGGTAAGGCCTCGAGCTAGGATCCTGAATATGGGAGTGGGAGGAAAGAATGTTTTTCATTAGCACACAGCATTTTACTTAGTCTAGATTTTCTTTCTCAGATACCAAATAGAAAGTAATCCCAAAAAACAGCACCAATTCATGATGCGAGAAGTATAATTACAATGCAAGCAAACAACTGAAAACAAATCAGTACATTATCCTTTCATCTCCTTCTTAGGCTTAATAATTATCTTTCAGTGAAGAGCTAGAACAAAATCAGAAGCTAGTGTAATAGGAAAAAAAAAACAAGTGCATAAACAATATCAGTGCAGCAGCAAAATATACAGTCATTAACATTTCAATTCAATCCATTGCCAACATTTTTGTGCAATAAAAATTGGCCATATGCTGGCCAATGCAACAAGCCTCTTTTTAATATTAACACAGTCATTCTTCACTGAAGCTATTTCTGCTTGGATTTAAAAAATAAAATTAGTTAAATACAACTTTCACAAAAAAAAAAAAAGGACTGTATTTTATAAACACAAAATTCTGGTGCAAATAAAGTAAGAAATAAATATCACACCCTTGAAGACAAAAGGAAATTTGAACTGGTTCCTATGGCTGAACTTAGAGGATGTGAGGGTAGGATTTTTGTAACACATTTTTTTTAACATTGGCTTAAGTCTCTCATCATTTCAGAGGTAAAGCCAAGCAGCTGGGAACAACATATTTTTCGAGATGTTAAATTTCACTACACTTCAGTTGTGATAGCACAGTTTGAGTACAATCAGAGGAACCATAAAAAGTCTTCTTGATAGGTTGGGCTCTGTGCTTTGTGTTCTTCTTCTCAACCTTCCCTCAGTTGCCAGAGCAGGGGATATGAATCCAGACTTGCCAATGCAGCAACAAGGCAGGATTGTCCACCTGCTTGCTGGGAACAACCCCAACCTTTGTTGCATGAGCTCCACTCTGTTTGCGTTTTCTCTTACGTTGCGTATGAAGATTAGGGGTAAGGAGGAGGCTTAGAGAGACAGTTGAGAGGGGCACACTGAGAGCTGGAATGTGGCTGCTCTTCTGGGAGAGCATTAGGACTGAAAATTAAAAAGAAAAGAGAAAAAAGTGCTTAAAATACAAGGCAAACTTTTTACAAGCATGTAAATAGCACAGGGCTGGAAATGAACTTTCAAGGGAGGTGAAGCCTCATCTCGAAATCCCTCTGCTCAGACATACAGTGTACATAAAGAAAATTCTCCGTGCACAGCAAGTCAGTGACACCTGGATGCATTTGTGAGGTGGCCCAGATATCCCACTTCACAGTACCTGCACACAATTGCTGTTTGCATGCTGGGATGACAAAGACTGTGTGGAGAAAAAAATGCATCTGTGAAATGGGGGAGCAAATTTGAAGGACAAGATGCAGATGTCATCTTTCTGTGAGTATTACAGATTTTCTATATGCAGCTGATTCACTGTTTGAAACAAAGGACAGTGCCAGGGTGGAAATCAGGTTTCATAGCTTTGTGAAAATGTGATGTCCTACTGAATTTGACCTATTTACTACTTCATTTGTACAGATACAGCATGGCCTTCTTCAGCAGGTTCCTTAAACATTACACATTTTGTAATTTACACTCCTGAGGTATAGGGATTTCTTATGTTTTGTTTTCTTTGGGGTTTTGTACTGTTTGAATCCTTTTCATTCTGCCATATACTTTTGTTATTTGGCTGCTTTTCATGTATAATTTGTCTGATAATAGCATTCACCAGTTAAGACTCTGGCATGCATTTATAGCATTCACTGGCTCATAGTGCAGAGGTCTGAACCAGCTTACAGGGGCTGGAGTAGCAGCAAAGAAAAGGGCAGCTAACACAAACACCCCCCAACTTCTTGGTGCAGAACTGTAAAAAAACAAGACATCAAAATGAAATGCAAGAGAATGTCATTTATAAAGAGAAGGGGAAAAAAGAAAAAAGGAGAAAAATACCACAAATCCCAATTTTTCAATGTGTCTGGGAGGAGTTTTTCCCCCTAATGCTTCAAATGTTCTACAGTGTTGAAGTTATTCCAAGCTCAACAGTGTGATGTACAATAAAGCACCATCATTTATGTCTCTGGCTTAAAGAGAATTTGCCTTTTCTGTTTTCCTTCTTTAGAAACCATGCTTTTACATATTATCTCTGCAGCACAGACTATTGGAGTTCTGGCTGAAGGAATGCAATTAGCCTGTTGCTGGAAATGAATCAATTTGAAATGCCAGAGGTGTTTGGAAAACTGCTGGAAATGCCAGTGGTGCTGAAAACATCTTTAGTTTCCACATGCAACATTTACTTAAGGAAACAAAGAGATGACATTGTATTTGACTGAAGGAAGAAAGGAGTGTGCACCACCACCATCAAGTAACTTGATAGAAATGTCCACATTTTCAAATCAGAGAATTCTGGGAGTCTTTGACCACAAATACACAGATATTACAATTCAGCAGGAGCTACAGTCCTTGTACCTCCGGGCTGATTTGAAGATCACAGAATTATATGTCTTAAATTAGATTCTGCTTCCCATTAATGCTCCTGAAGATGAGCTTCCTGACTGTAAAGTGGGTGGTGAGGGGGGGTTATTGAAGCTCAGAATCCCACAAACTTTGTTTTATGCTCAGCTGTCTAATTGTTCAGTCTTAAAGTGTGTAGTGTTATGGACTATGACCCCTCAGAAGAATTCTTTCCATGGCTTTTCCATCCTTTCCTTCTGTCATATTCTGCCACCTGCAGATACAGCATCCACAGAGAGATCTTATTGAGATCTTGACCTGCTCCACCCTAATGACTGTGTCAGGAGTGACTGCAGATTCACCCAAAGGTCTGTATTCACTCTCAAACTTATCCACTCATCAGGAACCTGCCCCTGGCTTCAGGGCCTCCTAAGGTTTCAAGATAGGCTTAGGAGAAGCACTAGTCTTAATTCATTGAGACAGAAAACTGAATTAGAATCTTTACATCACATTTGGGGACGACAAACAAGGAGGTGATTACACAACCCTACAAAGACTGGCTTACTCTTCTCCCTTGCTGCTTTGTTTCTTTTTAAAGAAGATTCCTGTAATTGCCAGAGAGGAACAGAAACTCAATGCACACGTTCCTTGCTCGTTAGCAGAGATGTGTTTGTCTTTTGGGGCTTCCTTCCTAATTTTAAAAATAAACAACAGAAGATGCTCATGCTCTGAGGGAGCAGACTGGTGAGGAGATGGCTGTAGTTACAACCAGTTATGTACAGCATCAGTGGCCTGAAAGAACCTCTTTGAGACACATCAAAATTCTCCTCTACACAAAGATGAACAACCATAATAACTTTATGGCATGACCTTCAGTACAAAGCCAGCCATGACTACAGTAAAAACTGTACTACAGACTATCCCAGGCTGTGCTCTGATTAGCAACTCTAAGCATTGTGCTTAGATTTATATTAGTTTTCTTTTTCTAGTAATTCTGTGTTGCTTCTTACTTTGAAATACAAGCACACTTTGTGCACAGAAAAAATAGGAAAATTTTTCTATTTCCTTTTCAACCAATAATAAATATTAGGGGCATTAGGAAGAGAAAAAAAAATTCAAGGCTATCAGGCACCTTTACAGCAGCATATATAACCACATTACCTGCAGCCCCAACAGACTTAAATCTTTTTCTAAAACTCTGCTGTTATACATTCCTCTCTTCAGAAAAACAGTTCATCCAGTTCATAAATGCATTTATGCACTGCTACAGTACATAAACTAAAAATAGACCAGAATCAGCAAGTGACACATGGCATTCAATTTGCTTTTGAGGGCAGTAGAGGTGCTGGTGGCAGCAGGTCCTGGAGCTGAGCTATCAGACACATTGGCAGTCACAGACAGCAGAGCGTGGCAGGGCAGATTATTAACACAAAGCAAGAGACAGACATGGAAGAACTTGAGTTTTTGACTATAAACAGAGAATAAGGAAGAGCATATCCATCTCTTTAAATGCCAGTATCATTTGGGGATGTATTCATTCAATTGATGAATAAAGACTGTGCCATTTTTTATGTTAGTATTATTGTCTGGCTTTATGCAGCTCTTTGATTTTTTTTCCCTGGCACTCAAAATGCTAATCATGTATTTCTAAAATTAACTGGAAAATAGCGTGCAAAGTCCTTCAGTGTTTCAAAGTACTCTGTTCTGGCTTAGAGATGTGATTCCCATGCAACATGGTCTGGCAATGATTGCAACTGTAACAAATCAGCAAAGGAAAATATAAACAGGCCAATGATATTTTCAGAATGCAAAAATTTGGCATGTATTAAGTTGCACATTTTACCTATTAAAAATTTTATTTAAATTTTAATAAAAGCGTTATTTCATATTAAAAGGAAAAATTAAATTAAATTTGAGGTACTGGGGATTTGTTTATTAATAGATAATTTGGGCCTGGAATTTGGGCCTCTGATAATGAAAATTAGGTTTTCACTGCATTCAACAGAAACTTGAATACAATCCAAACATGGACATGCACTTTTTAATGTTGGATAATGGCAATATTTTAGCCTTATCCAATACAGTCCATCAGACAGGTAGCTACAGGTGCTGGGAAGGGGGAACAGCATCCAGTAATTTTCAGGGCAGGCCTGAATTTGGTCACTTGCCCCATATCCCGAGACCTAGAAACTGAGGTGATGCAAGGAAGGCAGAGAAAGAATTTTGTGCACTGTTGCATCAGTTTTTTTAGAAAAAAAATTCTTAAGGAAAGTTCTCACAGATCCTCTGATCAAGTTTCAGTTGAAACATGCAGATTCAAGTAAAAAGACCAATTTGAAGCTAAAATAAATTGACTAGGTCTGCCCTGGAGTCTATTTGGTTTGAAACTGCATTGTTTATCTAGTGAGATTTACCAAGGTCTATGCACTGGAATCACAATTACTAAAAATGCCAGAGTTATACAAGTCCCACTTAAACCCCATAGTACAGATAATGGATGAGGGAAAGCTCTCTGTGAATCTACCTGTGCTCTGGTCAGGCACATTATCTGGTCTGAACACAGTGAGACATTGCAGGATGTGGAAAACACCTGTGTGAAGCACAAGCCTTAACCAGCTCTTGTTTAGTCCTGATTGAAATGTCACTGAGAGGTCACATTACTGCAGGAGTCGTGTTGGAGACTTGAAAAAACAAGCAGAGCTCTCTCTTAAAATGGGTGACTTCAGGGCTGGGCAGAGCTTTCATTTGCCCCATTTGGCACCACCCTGTGACATAAATCATATGTGCCATCCCAGCAGGGACTGTCAGAGGACAAGAAAGGTGGAACAGGCTCCTGGCTTCCTTCTCTGCTGCATTTAGAAAATCCAAACCTCAGTAAGCCTAATTGGTCCTTAAATGCCCTCAAATTTTACTCCAGATTGCAATTACTTTATTTAAACAACTCAAAAACTTATGCCATCATGCTGACTTGCATTAAATCTATTGTTATGCTTCACTGCTTTACAGAGCTGGGCAGGTAAGGAGGCTGAGGCAAGCAGGGCAGTAGTGTGAATATATCAAAATCAGTATTTTGACTTCACCAGACAAGTACAAATCTAGCAGTAAAAAACTTGAAAGTCAATTTTCCAGCTAAGTGTGTAAGGTGTGTATTGTTTGTAGGATAACTGACCCGAAGTTTTTAAAATATTGATCATATTTTAAATTACCAGAAGAAAGTAACATTTGCAGATAAATGTACCCCAGTAGCAAATCAGGTAGGTTTTCCATTCTGAGAAAACATTTTAAAGTTACAGAAGCAATTGTTGGTTAGCATTTAGAGAGGGATGGTAGCTGAGCACATTCTCTGCTAGAAGAGTAGCTCTGGAAGGAACAGAACAGCCTTTAATTTAATTAAATAGGGTCAAAATAAGACTTGTTGACATTAACCTTCCATGTTTCCAAAGCATCTATTGCTAATCTCAAATTGCCTTAGCATCTAAAATACAGCAGCATCACTTTACTGGCATATTAAGGACTTTAAATTAACTTGCAATTCTTTTTTCAGTGAGCTGTAGAACTTCAAACTGAAAATCAGTAAATTATACTTTCCAGTTATAATGAGTTTACACCAACTTCTCAATAAAATTTTCATATTGCTCTTACATAGGAAAGAAGATAATAGTACTTCCACTTTGTAAGTAATAAAAGAGAGGCCCTAACTTGGTCACTACAGTTCAGGCAAAGGCCTAAAAATTATATAACCTGTTTCAAATGAGAGCATAGTCATAAGTGAATATTTGCACAGAATGTACCATGAACAGATAAAATTATTGCAATGTCCTTTTGCTTTGCATCTGTTTGGGGTTGTGCCTTGATTATCTCAGCCATCCCAGAAGCATGATGTGGCCTTAGCACCACCTATGAGCAAGGACACTGGGAGTTTACTTTTAAAAACAAGATTAAAAACTGATTGCCTTGGGTCTGAGCTTCCAAGTCAGGGAGAACTTAGAAGGGTCTGCTAAAATCTCACAAATGCCTTTAAAATGCCACCTTACAAAAGGGAAGACTAAGCTTACCCCTGAAATTAAAGGTATCCCATTCAAGTAAATCTTTCTAGCAACAAAATAAATTCATTGCTATTCTGGCATCATTGAGAAACTGCATAAAATATCAAAAGAGGGCTGCAAGATCCAGCTTTGCATATTTTCCATATTTTTACAGGGAAGCAAGTGTATGAATGCTGCAACTCATGTTGGTACTGTCACTGCAGAAATTACCACTGTTCCTCAAGCTGTTAGAGAAAAAGAGAAGAGCTTTTGTCTGAGGAGGAGGAGGGGGTGGCAGGCGTGCATGCAGCTATGTGCAAGGAGAGCAGAGTTAGTGGAGTTTACCTGACAGTCTGGCAATCTGGCCCCCTGGCTAGTTGTGAGCCGTGTGGCGGTATGGAGGCAGCAGGCTGCTGACAATCTACAAGAAACTGATAAATTAGACATATATACAGAGAGATTACAGAGCAAGGGGTTAGTAACAGCAGTACACAGGCTACGCATCTCAGGGAGAGATTTAGTGAGGAATGTGCTCTTGGTGCCTTATCTGACAGAAACACCTTTTTTTCTCATAGCACTGACATTGGCTGTTGCCTTTTTCTCCTTTTCATAAGAAACACTGGAAATATTTCTGTTTTTTTTTCCCTTAGCACTGACAAATTTTTGTTTAGGCAGGCAGCAGTAATGGGCTGTATTCATGATCTGGTTTTAAATCTTGTATTTCTCATTCTTCTGCTCATCGTGAGATTGTTTTGCTCACATCTAATATGAAAAGTGTCAATAAAGCTACTCAATATTTATCCAAAGAACATATATCCATGTAAAAATAACTATGTCATCTCATTACAACATACAAGAAAGAGCTGTAAGAAAGTCTTTTCAATTTCTGAACAATGCTTGTGAGATTGTGGTATTTTGTAGAAAAAACTTGATACAGTCAGTTTCACTGTTTTGTCTCAAATATTTTATCAATTCCCTGTCAAAGAAGTTTTCACATTAAGCACTTGCAAAGCTGTATTATGGTTCCTAATTTATTAAATAACAGTAAAGCCAAGTAATCCTTCATTGCTGTGTTTTCCTGTGACATTCAAAATATGAAGACAGCTTTAGACTGGATAATACTTGCAGAGTTCCATGAAAGTAGTTCAACAAGACAACACTGCTTTCTAAGGCAGTAGTGTTTACTAAGATTTACAGATCTCAAGACTTGCTCATTTTCCCTGCAGCATTCTGGCCTTTGATTCTGCTGTCTGTGTGATTCAGATTGTCACACAATAGAGGCATCAAGATCTTTTCAAACATTAGAATCTATGGGTGAAATTTTGACCCCACAAAAAACTACTGGAGATTACTTTTTGTCTCCAGTAGGACTTGCAGACCTATCATCCTTCCTGGCTGCTACAACCTGATTCTCAACATGTTGGATAGAACAGGGTTATTTTCCCCTAAATCTTAAAAATGAGACAAGGGAACTCCACATACTCGGAAAGAAATTTTTTTTTTCAATTTGTTGCTACTTAAAATTCAATACCAATAATAATTTCTCTTTATAATGTAGATGTGTTTCAAAACCTCCTTCTATTCTTTGTCTCAATCAATGGACGAACATGCAAGTAATTTGCTGTCAAGAGTGTTGAGATGACATCAGGTACTGCAGAGCAACACACCCTCACAGTACACTGAGCATCATATCCACTGTTATATTTCCCTTCCATACCAGCCCACAGAGCCTCTCCCGAGCTCCTGAGAAGATCTGTGCTGACCTCCAGTGGGTAAGAAGCAAGTGTACCCAAATCACTGGTTTCTTCCTGCTTCAGCAAAGAGGAAAAGGGGTTGGACCTATTTTCTAGTCCATGGGTTAGAAAAACATGTGCGGAGTTTCTGGCAGCACCATTGTGTCCACAAGCAGAAATGGAATAAGAAAGGATACTCTCATTTACCAGGATTGTCACTGTAGTCCTCACTGCATCTTTTAGCAGCTGAGTGCAAGAGCTGGCAATGTATTTGAGTCATGAATAGAAGGGTCTGTCATTTCAGTACAAAGCTCACCTAAAATAAGAGGTGACAGATCAGGCTAACTGAGGAACAGACAGATCAGGCTAAAAGATAGGCAGAAAAAGATAGCGAAAAAAAATAAATTAATGCTTTATTCTAAACAAAACAGTTTGCAGAAGTCCAAAGTAAAGCCATCCCTGACAGGTTGCACAAGCTCATCAGTGGGGAAAGAAATACAGAACAGAATGCTGCATGATGAAAAGGTGCAGACAGGTTTCACTAATACAGAAGAAATCGTTCTGACAGGCTTTTCCAGAACAACACAAATGCCTGACTCATGATCCTGTTCCAATATCTCAAACACTGTGCAAATATTTTATGATGCATCTTGGTCTGCTACATTTGGCACAATGCTTGAAGAGTGAGCCATGTTCTGGGAGGATTATGCAAGCTGGGTAATAACTACTTCAGTGTGAGCACACCCCCTTGACTGTGAGAAACACTATTCTAGCTGGTGGCAGCAAAGCTCATGCAATCTGGCTCATGTTCACATCAGGACCAGATCTAGTGATCCACATGTCTTAAGATGACTGAACCATCATCCTACATCCTCCAGGAGTGAAGTTTGAGGATTATGCTAGGAAAGAGCTGAGCAAAATGCATGTGGCTTACATAGACACATTTCAAATTCAAAGGAGCTTCTTATCTACTTATGTCCAAGTAGCTGTGCAAGAGCTAACTTTATTCCTTCTATATCTAATCCTTTTAAGTATTTTGGAGGATTTATAACACCCTTCTCTAATGACATGACAATCACAAAATTATTTCTTTCTATGAAGGAACTCCTGCCTATATTAAGTAAATGTTTGTTTCTTTCTGAAGGTCAAAAGCCTCAAAAAAGTCTTTACTAATTCTAATGTCACATGCCATAAAGACAAGGTAAGAAGGACATGCTCTCTTTTACTAAAAAAAGTAATAATAAATTTTAAAATCACATTGAAAGAAGTCTGTTACCTGTACTTTTCAAATATCAGGGCCTGTGAGCCAAGCTACAGAGTGAAAGGACAGTCTGTCATTTATGTAGAAGGTAGTTGGGGTACAGACACAGATTACATGGTTTGGAGTGTCATCTGACATTACCACCAAGAAAATCATCAATAAAGTTATTAAATACAGACTATCTTATTTCTCCCTCATCTTCACTCATTTGTTAGGAATTAAACCGCTTTGGGGCAGGAGATGAGCTGGCTGACCTCAAGTCCTTTTACAATTCCATGAACATATAACAAAGAAAGTAATTTTAGTGCTCATTTCAACCACAGATGGCAAAGAGGAGCTACTGTACCTAAAAATTCACACGCCAGTTTTCACTGAATTCAGCAGGACTTGTGCCTGCAGAGTCTTGTGACATGATCAACACCTACCGCTGGCTCTGTTGGAAATTTGCAGTTTGACTTGTGCTATATGTTAGTCCTGTTTAATTTTTTCAGTTCCTGACATTTTAGCCACTTGCACAATGATGATGTAAAGGCTCAGAGATTTCCTCTCTCACAGATTAGCCACTGCTGATTTTCCTTTGGAACCTAAAGCCTAGTCCTAATCGGGCTAATCAGCTCCTGATGTAAGAGCATTAAAAAAACCCAGGCTCACAGAAACTACATCTGCTCACGTGAGCACTGAATGTGCTGCTATGAATTATCTGCTGAGAGCAAGTCTCACCAAAAAGAGAGGATTTTCCTGTGCTTCCCCTTGGCTCAGCCACAAAAACAACATGTTTCCCTGGAGTCACAAGATGTGCTCTGCCCTCCAGCCTGTGAAGTGGGTGATTCTAACCAACACAGGTCTGCTCTGCTGGGTTATTTGTGTCTGAGATGGGTTTGCCTTCTGCCAACATCAGCAATGTCCTCAGTGAAAAATCGACATGCAAGCATTTCCAGCCCCACCTGCTCAGGGCCCAGCACACAGCAATGAACATTTCAGCACATTTTGACACTCGGTAAATTCCTAATCTCTACACAGTGCTCTCAAATGCCAAGTCTACTCAGAATCCCAAGATAAGCATAATAGATTTTTAACTTGCATTTAGTTCAGTTAATGAATGAAATTCTTTTTTTCTCCCTTTTATCTGAAAGGGTAAAATTGAGAGCCCAGCAGTAAACCAATTAGCAGGTACTGTTCACATTTTGCACTTCTGATATGAAAATATTGGGGAAAACATGTTCTTGATAAACATATTATCGTCAATAAATGTTTATGACCGAATATGAGATTGATGCTTTCTCAATCTGCTAAAACAAATCCTTCTCATTTATTACTTCAGGCCAACAGAAACTCCTTTTTTCCTAGGTAAAAGTTTTTAGGCTATCTGACTTTGTGTTACACTACCCAATGTCAATTGAACTTGCTCCACCACCAAGTCTGAGGAATTTGATAACGTGTCTATGAAGCTGTTATTGACAATTTACCTGAAAAGAGAGGCTGTCTCCATTAATATGGTCATAAATTGTTTTCATTCCTGAAATGTCAATTTAATGGGAAAGAATTAAAGGTTAATATGAGTTGAAAGTATTGGGCAAAGAATAGATCAGTAGCCTTCCAGTTGTGCAGATGCAAAAATGTGTTACATCACAGAGCGAGACCTACAAAGACAATAAATCAATCGTCTCTGCTCAAAGGTGAGGAACAAGGAAAATTTCCAAACCAAAAGACAAATGTGAGATGTCAAGAAGAATGGGGCAGAGGGTACTAAGATGCTTGCCCTCCTTGCTGAGATTTGTAGAGACGCTTTCAAGCTACAATCTGACAAGATGTGAAAGGTCCCTCTGTTTATATACAGAGGTGACAAGGACATCAGTTTATACAACTATTTGACAGTTGGTTTAACTTATAATTTATCTTCATTTTTCTGATGAATGCAAAGAAAACTTTGACCTTCCTCAAGGCCAAGAGGAACTTCAAGAGGTAATAGTTATCACAAAGAACAGCTGGTGAGAGGACAGCTGTGACTTACCTTCAGAAAAAGCCACAAACAATGGCACAGGTCAAAGATTAGAAGAGTCTGTCCCTTCTCCTGCTTCCAGGGTCAGTTTGAGTATGTAAATAACAGAGTTACCTCTGCCCCACACACAGCCCCAGCAGAGGGGTCTGACAGCTGAAAACTGGACACAGTGAGGGCTGTGTTTCATGAGGGCTGCCCTGGAAGGAGAGGGCTATGGTGGAGCAGCCTCTGGGGGTCCATCTGGAGCCTGGCTGGGCTAATGAACCCCAGCTTGCTCAGAGCAGGATTGACTCAGCTTGTCCTGGCCTGTGAGCAGAAGGAGCAGTGTAGGAGGACTGGCCCCTGTGCAGAGCCATTCCACCACTCCAAGAGGACCAGCCCCATCCTGGCACAGCTGCACACTGGCAGTCAAATCAAGTTCACCAGGTGCTGCTTAGCTCCTGCACATTTTCCAGCGCCCATATTATCTGGGATTTCCCACTGTCTGAATTTTACCTCAGTTCCATTAAACTGAATAATGGATCATTGATTGGAGATAAAGAAATGCGTCAACCAAGTATAATTTTCAGCTTTCTTCATGGTAAAGGTAATCTACTGCAAAATTCCTGTGTTGAGAGTGCAAGTACACAGGTAACTCACATCTTAAGCTTGCTATTTATAGCTTAGATTACTTTTGATTGGAGAAGTTACAATAACAATTAATTCTTCCACTACTTGTTTCTTAGTCTTCTTTAAAATTATTTGAAGAATAAGAGATAAGAGGCTGCTGCTGAACTCCCATTAACTACTACATTGCCCTAAGATGCAGTAGGCCAGCAGTAGGATGCATCTAAAATCCTCATCTCCTGTCACTCCCCAAGCCCATCTTCTTTTTCTTGCAAAGCAGGCTCAGGAATGTCCCACTGTTTCTACAATCACAAGCTCCTGACACAGGCTCTCCTCCTCTGAGCACTTTAGGACAAGGTCAGGCAGAGTTAACAAGGCTTGCTGTGAAATGCTTCTCAAGAGTGAGAGCAGCTAGGGAGTTTAACTGCTGTTTTCTTGTGGCATTTAGGGAATGCTGTCAATCTTGGTGATTTCCATGAACAGACTCATGGAGCATCACCAAGCACTTCATGCACTGCCTGGCACACAGCACAGCCAGCCATGGTTTAGTAGGTCACTGATTCCAGGGCTTTCCAGAACATGTCAGGTTTCTTGGCTATGTCCTAGTGAGTTCCTTCATCTATACAGCAGCTACACTCTATGTAGTACTTCTACCCTTGATTTCTTTATTCTGCATGACTTCACCTGTATTTTCTTTTCAGACCTGATTTATCCCAAATCTAGAGAGCTGTTCCCCCATCAGTCCACGTGTTTCAGTGGTAATGTGCCTGCTAGCTCAGAGTGATAAAGCCTTTATCAGCCTTGCCTTTTCTTGTAACTCATATTAAGCATGGCTTTTAAAAAAGAAATAATACCTCGTCCTTAACAAAATTAGTGAAATGCTTTTTTCTCCAGTTACAGGCTCAGAACATTAAGAGGTTTCTTGTCAGCTCTGTAGCCTTTTTCACACTTTCTATATCACGACGTGCTTATGTTACTTCTCAAATGGTTTCTGTGAATGCTTTAAATAATTCCTCATTAAATCTACTGAGAAGCTAAATAATGGGTTAGTAAAACAGCAGAAATGGAAATGGCATAAGCTGAAAAATATAACTTCAGTTCCTTTCTTTTATATACAGTTTGTAAAAGGCACATTTAGAAAGGTCTGATGATTCATGAAACACTTAATAAAAGACATACACACATTTTAAACATTTCAAAAGAGGAAAAGAAAGGCCTTAAAATTACATAAATAATCACATTTCAATCTTGTGTTTACCATGGAAGCATAAGTCAAGGATACATTTCAGGTCACAAAATCATCCAGAGCAAAAATACTTGCACTGTTATGTGAATAAAGAAGGGTCTGATGCAAAGTTTGAAGTCGGTGGGAACAGTATCTTTAGTAGGCTTTGGAAGAAACAACATAAGTTATGATTATAAGGTTCTATGCCCCTAAAAAATGCAGAGAGGGAGATACTTACAATCAAGGATACTAGTCTTGTTTAAAGAATTGCTGTGAGCTTCCTTCAAACACCACAACATCCCAAGGAACTGCTCTATTAGAGAGCTAAAATGTCAGCATCTTTAATTTAAACAGAGACTCACTTCCATTTTGCCTAATTTATGAGGCAAAAAGCACAATATTGAATATTCCTGTGTGTTTGATGGCAATAACCAGCAAGTCATGAAACTACATTAAATCTTGTCATAAAAGAAGATAGAGATGGATGACTTTTGTCACCAATGTTGTAAGGAAATTTCAATCCCTGTTTTGGTTAATTGGTAGGACTGGATTCCAAAGCCCAAAATTTGCAGAGAAAGCAACAAATATCTGATAAATGCCTTAAAGATTTGATGTGTCACATGTATACCTGTTTAGCTAGAAAAAAAACAGAAGCCTAAGTAAAACTTTACTGGAGAACTTCAACAAATGATGCTAATGGAAACCATTCCATCCAGCAATGATGTCATAGCTTAGATAGAGAAAAATGTCAATAACCTTTTAATGAAAATATGCAGCAGTAAGGCATGGATTTCACTGCAATCTTTCTTTTTATTATTACTTTTTAATGTTTTATCAAACAAATTGGGGCTTCTACAAAAAACAGATTTTATTTCAGGATTGCTTTCTTTATATAGTAAAAAATCATAAATAAAAAATAAACTAAACTTGCAGAACTGCAGTGAATTCATGCCATAATAGCTAAATCATATTGAAGTAGCTAAATTATATCGATCAGCATGAAATGCATGGGTTTGGTCTCATCAGTGGCAACTGGGAAGCTAAATGCAAGAGAGGAAAAGCACAGAGTGAAAAGGTCTGTTCACAGTGGCACCAAGAGGTAAAAGTACATTTAGGCAGCTGAATTCTTCATCAGTTACAGCCAATCAATGTCCTTGGCAAGGACACTGTTCCTCAAATTCAAAACGGCCTCCACAGGGACAACACACCATGCTTGAAATGGCATAAATATGCAATGCTCATTAGGCTGAGCTAAATGAGCATATCAGATGCAGGACATGGCCCTGAGAGCAGAAGATATATACATTTATCTGTATATATGCACTGATACTGCTCATCAAACAATGAACACACACAGACACAAACATGGCATGTTTACAGAACCCACAGAAAACAGGACAATGCAGAATAAACAAAGAGAACACAGACTGTAAGTAAATAATGACTGAATTATCCCTTTTGTGAAGAGCATCATACTCAGGATTAAAAAAACCGCTTACACATGATTTTTTTAAAAACCTACTAAGAACATATAAAATCCATTTTTCATGAAGAGCAGAGACAGATTAAACCAACATTGCACGAGTCTCACAGTGGCCTGCCTGATTGCACAAGCTCAGAGACATCTTGCAAGTATAGGATCATCAACACAAGCACATTCCCAGTAGATAAAAACACAACATACTTTCTGAGAAGAATCATCCACAGATCTCCAATGAAGCAAAGGGCAATTTGTTCTCAGGCTAAATTTGTGTTACCAGAATAAAGTTGTGGATTTAAAAAAAAAAAAAAAATTATGGTTCTGAAGAACTTCCATGCTTGGTATTGCTTGGATGAAGCAAATCAAACTTTCCTCAGGGAACAATTCAGAGCAGACCAGCCTGATTAGTTAAATATTATATGGCTGCATAGCTTGTATAATAAAAGTGGCTTGGTTAACCACCTGTCCTGCTTTTCAAGAATAAACTCTTTCACTTAATGTATCGAAAAATTCACATCATTAAGAATTCAGTATAAAATTATGTAACTTAAAATCAGCACAGAAAGGGGTATCTAGATCCTAATCATGTTGATTTTCCTCTTCATCAAGCTATAAAATTAATTCACAAAGGAGAAGTAAGAAATATTTAAAACTCTTGACTGTATGACCTGAGAAATCACAAAGATCAACACAGCACCCTCCTGGTGCTCACTTCTGAGCTGACAGTGTTCCTCAGAGGACTTCCTCCACAATCATTTTTTGAAAGAAGCTTTGCTTTCTTGTGTTCAGATTTTTGATAGTCCTGTTGTTTCAAAATTGAGAAGTGCATAAAAAAGCAAGGTTCAGATAGTGAAGTAATGCCTACAGCAGCAAAGCTTAGAAATTTGTGAGGTGCTTTCTGACATTGGTACTTCAGCTCAAAAGCAAAGCTGAAACTGTTTTTGACAAAACATTCCTAAACAAACAAAAAATGTGCACAGCTAAAGACCTTGAACATAAATCTTTTTCATCACTCAAGGAAAGTAGACACAAACCTGCTATCAAAAATGTATTTCCCTGACCTTTACACAGGCACACCTCTCCACACAGCCTCCTCTGTGCTGAGAGGTGTCAGCCTGAAAATCTCTGCTCGTTTTCCCACCCCCTGCATCCAAAAGGAGAGGGTAAGGCAGCTTCTGCTCACAACACACCTTTTGAAGAGGATTTCCCATATCCTCACACCACCCAAACAAGATGAAGAAGCAAGAAGGAGCAGCAAAACCAACAACCTCGCCCCAAATGCCAAGTTTCACTTCAAGGTCATTTAAAGAAAAATATAGGAGAAACATGAGCTTCTGATTACACAGAGAAAAACCTTCTACAGAATAATTTGGAAAGTATTCTACATTCTAAATTCTATCATATCTAAAACATTGCACTTTAAAAAAACTCAAAACCTAGAAAGAACAAATATTTTAAAATAGCATGAGAGTGTATTCCTCACCCCTTGAGCCAAGAGGGGTTACTCAACCCCTCACATGGCCTATCAAAAGCCCTTAATTCCCTATAACACTAAGAACCACTTGAATCAGAAGACCCTCTGCTTCTTGGGGTGTTAAATTGTGTTTGTACTACATCAAACAAGTCAATGCATTCCCAGGTTTCTTACCTATTCTTCCCATTTTACACTCTCAGTGTAAAGGCAAGTAGCAAAGGTAACTCTTAAGCAATTTCCCTTGAGTTCCAGCCTAAAGATTTAATTAAAAGTCTTCCTAAGTCCTCACTATTTGTGTTATTGAGATTTTTAATTTTCATTTTCTTTGTTAGCCTTAAAAAATACTTTCCACCTACAGATGATGTAAGTTAGTTCTTGGTGACACTCTAGGAATTGCCTTTGGGACAGAGTTTTTAAAAAGTTAAATTGTATGGTAAGAATGCAAACCAACAAATAAGAACTAGTTACCTGTATCATAACATGATTCATATTTGGTTTGCTGTAAGCATAGGGCTATGTCAGAAATTCATCTTGCATTGTTTTTTTGGTAAGAGTAACTATTATATACTCAAAATTATGTATGGTAGGTGGTGAGCTTAGTGCCTGAGCAGTTGCTATACTATTATGTGGCATTCTTTGTGCTGTCTTTATCTTCCACATCAGCCTCTTCCTGCGGGAATTAAATGCCAGGCTGTAAATCACTCATGAACGACAGCTGAAAAGCAAGCATGCTTTTAGGTTTAATGTGCCTTCAGAAATGAGCAACCCTATAAAATCAGCTAACTTTGCAGGGGAGTTTTTGTTGTTTTTTCTTTTTTTTACAGGTTTTTAGAAGAACCATTTTATGGTTACAAATGGTTTGTAACAGTGAAGAACAATTAATCTAAACACTACAAAAATACAAACTTTGGATCACAACAGATTAGCACAGTCCTGTTGAAATCCATGGGTCCATCCTGGCCTGGGTCAACCAAATTTGTGACCTCAGCTGGGCTTTGGATTTGAGGGAAATATGTTACATTTAAGGCTCTTACCTTCCTTTTTCTATTATGATAAAATAAAATAGATATGACTTTACAGATTTCTTTAAAAGGACTGCTCTTTGATCTTATGATCTCTATTCCTTCAAAATACTAAATACTTTGCTTTATACAGTGTTTCCCAGTGTGGGGTTTTAAATACTATGAAGAAACAATAGGGGAAAGAAGCATCCACCACATTTTGTTTGGAGAGCACTCCCACAAAGGAGATTCTCGGGTGGTTTGTTGTGGACTCTGAGTGAGAACTGCAGCCATTGGTTACTGTCCTTCTGATAACCTGTTTGGTTACCTGTCAGGTACATCTTCTACACAAGGATCTTGATTTAATTTTAAGCTAAAATAGCAGAACATTATATATTCAACTTCTGGAATTGCCATGTTAAAGTATCTGACAAAGAAAAGAGTGCTGTCGAGGCAGATACTACAGAGTAGATCTTTTTAGTCTTCTTGTTTCCTTGAAGAGGTTGGGAGAATCATAGTTCATATTTGGAATTCTGATATATAAGAGGCACCTAGTGACTTCATGTTCAAGCAGTTTGAACAAAACTGCAAAGGAAAGGTTATTTTTCAGAGTTACACTTTGCCAAACGCAGTGTTAGGCTTTCTAAATGCCCTGACTTTTTCCATGCATTTAGGAAAACAAACACAAACACATCCAAAGGTGGGCTGGAATTGTGCTGGGCACATACTGGCTGTTATCAGAAGAATAAAGACTTAAAAGTGTAAAAATACATGTCAGCAGAACAGAAGCAAAGAAGAAACAAATAATAAAGCTAAATGCATGCCATAACCTAGGAGAAATGGAACATGATACTTTGGAAAAGCACTGAAAGGTATTTTTAGCCCCCGCGGGCAGTTAAGAGCTATTAGTTCAATTAGAAAGCCAAGATCAAATGGTGCTGTCACAGCTTTGTGTCAGAGGTACCTGCATTCTCATCTAAAGCTGAGGGCATTCAAAGGGAAATCGAGCAGAACATGACAATCTCTTGCTTAAGGGGTCTTCAATTCAGCTGGTCTTCCTCTAAAGAAGGCTGCCAAAAGCAGTCCAGCTTTCCCTCTCCATCTATCCAGCAGCAATCTAAGCAAAGGCAGCCCTTTCTGCCAAGCACCAAGTTCAGAACAAGGAGCAAGAGAAACGCAGGCACAGCTCACTACTGCACGGGGCTCATGAAACAGAAGAACCTGTCCTGTTTGTCCCACCATCAACTTCAGCTATTTTGGCTCTTGGTCTCCATCACCAACCAAACACATTCCCAGTTACAGCCTCCCAGTCTCCACATCCCTTCGAGATAATGAAAGGACAGGGAAGCTCTCACATCACACAGGTGAAAAATTCTTGTGAAGGAAATAGTTCACACATTTAACAGAACAAAATCAAAACGTGTTTCTGTTTAATGTAGGTTTGGTTCATTCTTACTCCACTCCTGGGGACTCAGCCTCAAGCCAAGCTACACTTTGCTCCACAGTGTTTGAGTTTGGATGCTACTATTTTGTACTGTCTCTGATGAAGAAGCAGGTATGGGTTGCTACACTTTTTGCTGCCTCGCTCAACTGCACAAATCATCTGAGAACAGAAGATCTTTGTGAGACAAGGCTTTTAAACAATCTCAAAAGCAGCAGAATAACATTCTTCACCATTCCTTACTTTCAGGAAACAGATAATTAGACAGATGGCAAAAAAATCCCACTTGGTGCATCATCCCTTTCATCTGTTAACAACAGTAAGAAATCTTCCAAGAACTAGTAAAAACAACGATGAATAATTCCCTGCTTAATCCTCAACTTGGCTCCAAGCTGGTTCTGCCAACACTGGAATCTGAATGCTCAGAAAAATCTTGGGTTTGGATGTGTCAGTCTCACAGGCTGAGACTAAAGCCATGTGACGGCATAAAATTCTGACAAATGCATTCAGAAAGCTGAGATTGTTGCAGATTCATAAGGACAACCATAACATAAATCAGTGACCCTGTCTCAAGACCCTTCTACATTAAATATGTAGAGATGTACCTAAAGTGACGGGTAAGACTCCAGACTAACAATTTTCTGGACATTCTACCTTTCAGGCTGCTTCATCCTTTGGTCTCTGTTACTGGACAAAAAGACTGTCAGTGTTTGTCAATCTGTGGTCCATGCATCTGTGATGTTCCGTGAGATATCAGATGCTTCTTTCCCCCCACTTGCACATTTTTCTCCTCAGGAGACAGCTCTCTGATTTATTTACAGCAACACACCCCAGGAAAATGTCTTGTTTAGACTCTGCAGTTTTACACTTGTCCTCTGAGTGGGTGTTTCTTTCATGGCACTACTCAAAGGCAGCTTTGACACTGATGGCACTAGGTGAGAAATACAACCTGCTACAGTGTAGTGCTCAGCTTCCTAGAATAAGCATTTACTTGAGCAGAAACTACTTTTATGGGTTTTAGCTTTCATGTTTTCTACTCATGCTTTTTTGTGTATAACATATTTCAGAAAAAAGAATGAATAAAATTGCCACCAGACAAGACTGTGCCCAGTTAAGGGCTAAAGGTCCTGCTCAGGTGAAGAAGATAAGAAATTATTATCTGTTCTCTCAGGAGAGGAAAGCTGTCACACCTTTGAAATGTCACTCCAGTTTGCATTTCTTTTCTACGCCTCGTTCAATGCAGACACTACATTTTGGCAGGAAATTAAGAGCAAAACCTTCCTACAGAGATTAACTTCATGACTCAATTTGTACAAACTAAGCCTTCTCTGAGTTGAACATCATCCTTTGGGAAAACCTGACTGAGTGCTCCAGGGTGAGAAGGCAGATGCTGCAGAGGCTCCTGCACACTGCCAGCCGCTCCCTCGCTGGTCCTCACACATCTGACTCCTCTAGCCCGTGGGATTTGTGCCTTCCAGGGGGACTACCAATGCCACCAGCAGGCTGAGCTCCACCCAGGCAAAGGGGTGCAGCCTCTGTGGATGCCAGTGGGAGTGCACCCACATGTATCACAGCAGGACTTTCCACGCTGCATCTGAAACCAGTTTGGGCCGCTGCTGGCAGAATGTCATCTCCTGCCACCGTGACACAGGAGGAGACATTTTGCTTTTCAAGAAGGTGCCCAAATTAAATTGCATCTGCAGTGCTGGGAGAGTCCCCTGCTCTGCTAATCACTCAGCACCACATGCACCCAAGGAAAAAATGTTTACCTGGTATGGCCACAGTTAACCTTTTTTCCTTGCTGAGACGGTGCCCATGGATGAATTCACTCATGGAAGGGGGGCCCCTCAGAAGATATGATTCTGTGGAGGCGGGATGAGGGGGGGCTCTTAATAATTTCTGGAGGTAGGTCCCTGAAGTCCTGGGATGGCTCTGATCACAAAGGGAAGGTGAGAATTGTCTTGCAGGAGATCCAAGAAAAATACATATGGAAACAAAAGAGTTTTACTTTAATTACCTTTCAAAGCCTCACGAACGACAATATCATCTTAACTCGCTTAACAGCCTAAAAATCAACTGTTGCTGACACCCCATGTCATTTCCAGAGCAGGACACCTTGCCTGCATTGGAAATCTTCATTCACCTTTAAGGAAGGAGGACATGAGGTTGGGTTATAGCTCAGCATCCTCAAGTCAGCCTGTGCAAGGTTCCCTGGATTGTTCTCTTGGTTTTGCATTGTGATTAGAGCATACAAGAAAAGAGAATGATTATCTAGGACTTCTCTAACAGAGTCCTCTTCATCTTCAAAACCATGGAGATGCCCACACCGAGAGAGTTTTGGCAGGGGCAGGCACAAGACATGAGCTCACTGCTTGAACAGCAAAATATTTGCATTAGGTTATGAATGGCAGCCATCCCCTTCAAAAGGTTTCTTGCTCCCATGTAGAATAATTGATCTGAGTGAACACATCCATATTCTTTTCACACTGATAAAGAACAAGTGAGCACCAGAGCTTAACAAAGAAATGCAGTTTCTTTCACGTTAAGCATTAAAATGCTCATAGAGCACAATCCTTTTATTTCAGATGCTCATTACGGGAAACCATAGGGAAAACTTAAAAAAAACTTGTTAAAGAAAATACATTCACACTTAATATTAAAGACATACAAGATGCACCGAGACACTGACAGAATATAGTTCAAAACACTGCATTCAGAAGGAGGAAATAACAGCGAGTAGGTGGATCAGAACCACATGTTGCCAGGCTTTGAATTTCATACTCATATCCTCCCCACCTCCTTCTCCCCAGTCAAAGTATGGAAAGTAAAAATGCAAGTAAAAAAAGGAATCATTATGTTTATAATTCAGTGAACGACTTTAACGCAAGTCTGGCTACTGCACTGTACTGTAAAGATCACTGCATGCATACCTTTTCCTCTGAGTGCCACTGCTGACCAGTAAGTTTGGTTGCTGTGGGCCCTGACTATGCAGGAGGAAAGTGTCTATGCTTGGCACGGTGGCTGATGCCTCCTCACTTACTTTAGGGCTGCCGATCTTGCTCTTTCCCAGCTTGCCTTTGCTGCGTCGGGATTGCTCGTGGTCGAACTCTAAATCCTCCAGCCGCTGGGTCAGGGCAAGTTTTTGCTGGATAGCCATGCGCAGCAGAGAGTTCAGGGTCTTCTTCTCATCCTCCGCAGCCGCCAGCTGCCTCTGCATCTCATCCAGCTGCGTGACGTACTCATCACACCTGCAGGAAACAGGGCACACATCTGGGGAAACGGGCCAGGAACCGGCGCTGGCAGTGAGCACATTCCCGGGCTCCGGTTACAGATCCCAGCTTTTGCTGACCCTAATCCTGGCAGCAGGCAGCCTGAATTCCTCTGTTCCCATTCTGACTAAATTGGCACTTGGATCTGAATGTCAACTCTTCCCATTCAGCAAGACAACCTGTGCCTATATTAACATAATCTATGACAATACAACGCGTTTCTGACGCAGATAAAAAGCAATTGGAGAGGAGGTATGGGATTATTTCCAGTTTATACCACAAGTAATAATTTTGGGTGCTGCTTCTACTAGTAAGTCACCATGGATAATAACACCTCCCAATTAGAAAATACTATTTTCCACAGGCAGTAATATCCACTTCAAGAAAGTATTACAGAAGAAGATTGCGAGTAGTTTGAACACTTGATACATCAGAGTTTGTGAAATGAGAAAAAACCCTCAGTTATCTACTTTTGTTAATCGTTTATTACCATGATCACCATTAGTTACCATTGGTTAAAAGGATACTATTCAGGAAACCCCACACCTGGAAGATATTTCACATTTACTGTTGAATCTCTTGGAAGTGTGTTCATTGCTATGGTCACCTACTCCTTTTTAATCCTCAGCCTTTTTTACCCACATGAAAAATTATCTCTTCGTTTGCTTTAGATCTCTGAGAACTAAAACTACCTTGTGATTTTGTTAGATTTAAGACCAAATTCATTTTATTTCTGCTTTTCACAATACTTCTCAAAGTTAACAGGAAAAGCAAAGCATTTCAAAATTGTGTTAAAACACTTTTTGAAGTGAAATAGCTTCAGTTTGATAGCAATAGCCTATCTAATCAGTAAAAACCAAAAGAAAGAAACATAAATGTTTCCCAGCAGTGAGATGCTCCACAGACAGCAGTACTGCCTGACCATCAGACATTTGTGGAAACACCCAAGGATTTTTCAGGTTGAATGATGCAGCTTTCACCAGATCTCCTTCCCACAAGATCTAGTTGAACCTAGTAGCTTTGCTGTGTAATTGCAATTGTGTAATGGATGAGGATGTAACTTAATCAGCATCACTTACAGAAAGCAAGCATAGAAAATTATTTTAGTCTTCCTTATAAAAATGTGTGATGCAACAAACTTTTGAATTATCATGAACTGAAGGATGAAACTAATTTCTCTGAAATTTTAATCTTCCCCTTGGGAAACAGAAGCAGAGCATACTTGAATATGTGTAGTTAGTTATTCTCCACACCCAAATACTTATATACATATTGCACTTTTCTTTTGAACAATTCAGGCACTGCAAGCCAAATTACTTAGTCAGATACAGCTTCATCTACAGTTTCAGTATTATCTTTCTTCTACAGGATCTTAATAAGCATGTTTGTTGCTATCCAAGCCTTAAGGAAGAGAGATACTCAGAAATGCCAGTTGGCTTAAAGCCAACTTGCACACCTATTTCTGCTCCAAACTGTGAGATGTCTGTTGATGGTTAAGTCAGTTGTCTTGACAGAGAAATGAAATCAGCATTCTGAATATTATAGTAATTCCTATTTCAAATTAATTTACTTTAATGTCTGTGTTATCAGAGTTTTAAAGCATCATTCTTGTAACCAGATGGGTCTTGTATCCATGTCCTTTATTCTCTGCTGCTTTCCTTTTTGTCCAGGAGGCCTCTTTTGTTTCCAAATATGTTTGATATTAAACATTTTTAGACATAACACCTGCAGCAACACCTGTGGCACACTGCCACTGGAGGAATGAATTGCCTTCCTTTAATATGCCAATAAATCAATTTTGATTTTGGAAAGATTTCTTTTTCTCAGGCCTTAGAAGGTGTTCTTGGTATTTGTGCATCTGATTTGTAAAACAATTCATCTGAACAGTTAAGAAACAAGTGCTATGCAGGTGGATATTGCTAAAGCAATCTTAGACAAACCTGCTATGAGAAATCTGGATATACTAGATTCTATTAGCTGGTTTCATACTTGAGAAAAAACCAATCTTATGAATACATTTTCCAACTGTTCTGATTAATTACATGTCCTTCCTAGAAGTGTCCCAATAACAGCAAGCCTGCTTTTTTTTTTTTTTTTGAGAAAGTGTTTAAACCTAAATCACCTGATTTAGGTAAAGGCCTCAATTAACTTTAGAAACTGCTGAATTAACAGCCTCAGGTCTCCTGGAATTTTGCAAGAGAGAAGGTTACTCCATGTAGTGGGAGGTAACTACTGCCTGCAGCCATAGCTTTTCCCCTCACTGAAATATTCCCAGCTACGTGCAAGTGTAGGATAAAAGGAGAAGTGTTTCCAATTAAAAAAGAAAAAAGCACTGCACACATCTATATTGCCTTTTATCCACACTTTTGATAAACACTCATCAAACCTCACAGAAGGAAGAAAAAGTTAAGGATCTCCTAAAAGGCAAAGAGCTCCTAAGAAAGATGACTTCTGGCATGGCAGAGACCATTGCAGGGCTCCAGGATACTCCAGGGCTCTGAAAGGGTCTTTCAGAAGAGTTCAAACACTGATATCAAAAGTGAGGTTATGTTCTCCTGAGTTAGAACTCTTCTCAATTTCCCTCTTGCCCAGGACAGGTTGTAAGCTGCAAGTGACTATTAAATAAACAGCACTGTTTTCTTGCTGTCTGCTGGTGTACTCATAGTTAAAGCAAAAGTCAAAGTTTCACCTATTTTTCATTTCCCTCATCTCAGAAAGGAAGCAGACAGACACATAAGCCCACTTATTTTTCATGAACTGATCCAAGAAGCTTATATAGGATTTTGAGGGATTTCTGGTTCCAGCTATCCCTCTCATCTAGGAACATAAATCAAATACCAAATCAGGCTTATGTGTAATTTAGGTAACATAAATCATAGCAGAGCTTGAGCTAAAACCCAGTGACACTGACAGTGAGAGGTCCATGCTCTAACCACATAATCATAATTCTCTTCTGTTCACAAATATTTTCTCAGTTCCAGGACCTGCCCAATCTTCCTACTCAGTCTCTTCAGCACATATTTTTCTTTAAAAATTATCATAAGAAAATTTTTTGATGGATGAAGAATAAAACTCATACATGCAGTGTCAGGACCCTGGCAATATCACAAGCAGTATTTCCTGCTCTCTCCTGTTACATATCTCTATCTAGGCTGGGAAAGCAAGCAGTCTAAGGACTTAGAGATGTTTGCTTCCTGAATCACTCCAGGATCCTATTTAAAAGTAGTTCCTTCTCTCCTTCAGCACAGGCCTTCCTCTCAAAGGGCAATACTTACTCTAGACTGGAAAATTAATGTTTTAAATAATTATATATTGTTCCTCTGGATGAGTGTTGCTCACTGCTTCACACAGGCACAGCTCTCATCCTGGGTCAGCAGCTCAGGGTTAGAGTGAGGAGAAACAGCAGGAGGGGCAGGAAAGGCTTCTCTGCAAATACAGGAAGCAGCCCATGACAAAATTAGCAGGTTGAAGGTGGCACACAGCCCTGGCATCTAACAGAAACTTCAGCTCTGCTTTGCCAGCCCCTTGAATCCCACAAAAGAGATTTTATATGCTGTTGCTTTCTTCTTCAAAGAGAGGTGTTCCAGGAAATGTTCTGGTCTGAAGCACATAAATCTCAGAAAGAGATCACAAAGCTAACGAAAGGGGAAGGAAGAAGATGTGGAGATCAGAATCTCAGAGATTTTTGGGTCAAATAAGCTGCTCCAGAAGGAAAAAGGGCAGAAGTAGAGGGACAAGCAGGACAAAGACTTTTGAGACAAAGAACTGAAAAGAGAACTTAAGGAGTGAAGGATGAACAAGTGTCAGGAAAAACACAGAAAAAGGAAGGGTCCTGCTTTCTGCACAAGGGAGCTTTGGAGGAAAGTGTCAACTTTGCTGTTCAGACCAGAAACAGATTTGCTGTTCTCTCTTCATAACATCTGCTATAACCTTTATCCAATGTATTTGAGGAAGGAGCCATCCAGTTCAGCACCAGATGAACATCCACTTGGGAACCAAAATGATAATTTATGGAAAGAGAAAGGATATTGTTCTATCAAACAGCATAAGCAACCATTTTCAGATCTATAATACAATTCTGCTATCAGAAGGATGATCTTCCTATAGTACAAATTCAGGAGTAAGTACCATGTGATGTACTATAACCATGGAAACCACTGTTTTATTCAGCTAAAGGCTAAACAATTGCTTTTTTATGCTGAAGGTTGCTACTGCATCTAATGTTACTGCACAAAAATCTTACAGCCTTGTATTTTCAAACAGATTTCTCTTCTTCAAGAGACTTGTAGAGTATATGAACTCTCTGTCATTTAAACAAATGCTCTCTCAAATGGACTATTTGGAATGAGTCAATGATTTGACCATTTAGGAAGATTGATTTAATTATAAAGGCCATTAAACTCCATGCTAGGGAAGGAAAATGAATATTTTACAACAGAAAAATCTATAGGAGTATAATGATGTAGAAGACCCTGTAGTGAATAATTTTTTATAACTGTGCTCAGAGAATACTGGGCAAAACTTAGGCTGTCAAGGGCAGGGATATATCCCATAGCCATACATTGAGTGTTTAAACACTACTACATAGAGCTTATCAACAGCAGTAAATTCTTTGGGTGGGGTTTATCTCTACTAACATTAGAAATTTATAAGCTAAAAATGTGTAACTCAGCAAGTCACAAGGACTCCCTTTACAGTTCATGGAAGAGGAACAGAAGTTTCTTTGCATCCTACACACAAGGCATCTTGAAAAGGTACCTGGATGTGTGGCATCAGTGAAGCCTAACTCTCACAGAGGGGATGCTGCTGCTCCCATCAGCTCTAGGATGTGCCTTGAAGTCAGAAGTCTGCACTCAGCAGAAGTCTGTGCCGCTGCCGCCCAAATTGGGTAAGAAGCAACCAACACCAACAGTCTAACATTCCCTTTAATTAATTTCTAAAGCTTTGCAAACTACTTTCACCTCATATGTTGATGATTTATGGCTCATGCAAGCCCCTTGTTTGCTTTAGGCTCACGATGTCACTGCTCTGCTCTGGAGTTACCTTCCAAGAGCTCGTACAGAGTCAGAACATTGCTTTGTCTCCTAGAGTAAAGAGCTTGCAAGGGAAGGTCAACACAGGCATTTCAACACACACACAACTCTCCTTTCTGGAAGAAAATCTTTAGATGCCACAGAAATCAATCAGGCTACCTTGGTCCACACCACCTGCTGAGCTGGGTCTTCGTTTCCATTATGTTGCTACACGCACTCTTCTGACGATGGACCTATGATGAATTTGTACACAGCACCAATGTCATGACATATAAATAATCCTTTTCTCCTTCCTTCCCACTTCTCCCAGCTGCTGCTGCTGCCGCTGCCACTAAGCAAAAAAGCACCTTAGAAGGCAGGAAGTGACGAGATGGCACTGCCAGCAGCACTGAAGAGATGTTGGCACAAGGCACAAAGATGTCTTATCATTTATGGACTAAAGCACAAACAAGAAATCTCTACTGTGTTTGACCATAAGAGGGGAAAAAGAAATCTTTCTTGTGTATTTTCAAAATAAGAATTTACTGATGAAAAATGCTGGATCTTTAAAAAAAATTATTTTTAGGTAGTCTTTTAAAAAGCAGCTAAGATGAGAAGACACAGTCAAGCTGTGCCAGGGGAGGTCTAGGTGACCATTAGGAAGAAATTCTTCACAGAAAGGACTAGTAGACATTGGAATGAACTGCCTGGGGAGGTGCTGGAGTCACCATCCCTGGGGGTGTTTAAGCAAAGTCTGGACATGACTCAGTGCCATGGTCTGGAACACAAGGCAGTGTTGGGTCACAGGTTGGACTCAATCTCAGAAGTATTTTCCAAACTAGTTAATTCTGTGATTCCATGTAAAACCAAAAACTCTTCTGAAGATGATGTGGAAGAAGGAAAGATCAAAGTTGATTAATTACAGTCCTGCCAGGAGGAACTATGTTACAGAAGATAAGTGAAGCTTTTATCCTGTGAAGGAGAAGATAATAAATTGAACATCACAGTGGGAGAAAATAAGAATTTATGCTGGAGTGGGAAATTACAGTGGCCTTAAAACTATTAGCACTGGATTACAGCATAGGCTGGTTGATTAAATAGATTTTACTACTGGTAAGTAATAAATCTCACTGTAAGGAAAATGTGGGGTTCTGAGGATCATCATTAACCATACGATAGCTTTACATGACAGAATCACTGCGTACTTCTGAATGGGAAAATCAGCCACATAAATCCACTGTTTGATTTTCACATTAAAAAACCCTATAAATGCAAATATGCTGGAGGCATACATTGTCATCTATAACACTTTACTCAAGGTTGTATTGACATTGCTATTCTTCAGCTTTATTTTCCAAGACACGTGTCTCAGCAGCAATTGAAAGCTTGCAAGTTTGGCAAGTTTCTAGGACCCATTCACCTTCATCCAGCAAATCCTTGACCACGCAGAAAATAATTTTTCTATCCTCCTAAACACCCAACATACACAGCTAAGTGTGTTCTCACTAAGCACACATGTTTACAGTGCTGAGCCAGACAGTGACACTGTTTCTCTTACCGGGTTGCAAACATTGCTCTCAAGGATGAGAAGGTTGCTGCATCTTCCTTCAGAGCCTTCAGTTCATTCCGAAGTTTGGTCATGGTCTCAGTCACCATTGCTTTTTCATTTTCATATTTGTTCTTCAAATTGGCCAGCGCCACTTCAGCCGTCTAAAAACACAAACAGGGATATGTGCTTATGAGACAGAGAACAGCTGAGAACAGCTAAAATCCCATGCCAGATTTTGGGTTTGATGTCCTTCATTTGCACAGTAAAAGGAATTAAACCTGATCTTCATTGGACTACACACTTTAACTTCTTCTTTTAATTTGTACTCTATGAAACCAGGAAAAAGAGAAGACAGCTGAAAGGACAAAGCCCATTTCAATCTATCTCTGCAAAATTATGAGGGCTCAGGCAAGTGAGTAAAGTTACTACAAGAGTTGCTACCACGATGTTTGAGCTGCAATAAACAACCAAGTGTGTCCCCTGGCCACTTTGCAAACAGGACACAGAGCACATGAGGCTCAACCTCTGCAGCCAAGTTGTGAATCACCGTGTTTGGCCTCAAACCTCCTGCTGGCTGAGGCTTTCCTTGGGCACAGGGATGGCCAGGACCTGGCAGCTTGATTATGCCTGAGAACTGCCAATGTTTATTGCTGTGCAAACCAGCATTATTTTAGCAGTTTTAGTCATTTTGAAAAAAAAAAATAAATAAAAAGGAGAGAAGTGTAAATTACAGTTTTCATTTAACAGGAAAGCATGGCATTGTATTTGTCCCATTCCTAAATTTTTGGTGCTCCCTTCTTTCTTTTCCTCAATTTCATCCATTACATTTCTTTAATTTACTACTGTATTGCTTTTAATAGTTACATCTGTCTTATCTTTGCAAGACTTGAACATTGTTCTTTAGCTATGAATTTAGTATCACTTTGAAGTGATCCAGAATACATTGTTTTATAGAGGCTTTTTACCTACTGTGCTTGAGACATTTAAAAATATTGCCTTTGAGTGAAATGAAGAAAAATTTGCTTCCTTTACATTTATTCAGAGGATGTTATGGTCGTTTTTTGTACTTCATTTAGTGCATAATAAGTTTCAGCAATTCACACAGGCAATCAATTTCCCCTATAGATCTTATGGGCTCCTGAGCCACCACCAGGGGAGAGAAGTTTAGAAGAACATTAGTTCAAAGCAACCAGCAAGGGAACAGGACAAAAGATGGTAATGGCCAAACAGTTGGAAACCTATTTCAAACTCAGTTTTCTGAAACTCAATATATTTCCCACTAACAATGTCTTGTAAGAAAAGGACACATTAGAATCTCCTACTAAATTACAATTTAATTCATTTGTGTCTTGTTAAATAAAAGCGTTAAAATACTTTTTTTAATTGTATACTCACCAATAATATTTTCTTATTTTCACACCAATTTATATTAAGAGAACACATTTTTAAAGGGCTGTAGTAGTAACCACCTATCATTTTAAATAGATGTGTTTTTCCAATCCAAGTTTGAAATCATCAGCAATACATGTAAAAATTATCAGTCACTTAGGGATCTATTTAAATCTGCTTTTTTCAACCCTGCTGATAAATGCTTTGGTGCAGTGTAGGATGGTGGACACCAGCCTATGTCTTGGCAGGATAAAGCAGAAATCATCAGCTTTTTGTCTGTTTTCAGCCATGACCAAAAATGTGCACTCATAAATTTACACATCACTGGAACTATGCACAATGATCAGACAGATCATGATCTCCATGTTTTAGTCTATATGTCAGGGTAAGTTCAATGGAAATGCAACACTACAGGATGAAAATACAGTTTACTCAGTGAATAAAAGTAACAGAGGAAGATTTAACTGTGTCAAATCTTCAAACATTTTGCTCTTCCTAAAAAGATTCCCTATAAAATAACATATAGGAAACAAAGCATAGGTTTCAAACTCTATGGGATACACTTCATGGCTCTCCATGCACCAGCCAAGCTGCTGAGGATCTCCCTCCTGAAAGTCTCCTAAGGGAAGGACAAATGGGCACAAGTGCACTGCTAGAGAAGCAAATGAAACAAACAAAAAAGGTGGGGCTAGTAGCAAAAGAAAGATGGAGAACACCAGAAAAAAAAAGATGAAAACACAGAAAAAAAAAATCATGAATATTCTTCAGTGAAGTAAATAATCCAATAAGACAGCAGAGGTGCTCATGACACTCTTGTCAGACCAGTCACGCCAAGGAACTGGGTAAATGAACTAACCCAGGCTCTCAGCCAGAGCCTGCAGACATGGGATTGATGGCTCATGAAGAATTTACTGTGTAGATGTCACCTGGAACTGACAGCAATGCCAGGAGGGAGCAGAGAGTCCAGCAGGGTGTGAAAACCAGCGAGGAAAAGAGAGCTGGGGGACACACAGAGCTCAGCTCCTTCCCCATCCCCAAACCCCAGCCCTGGAGGTGAACAGGCTGAGGTGAGCACACACCCGAGCCCAGGACCGAGGGGGGGAACAGAACCAACAGGGTCCTTTCCATCCTCCTCTGTATCCTTACAGAAGAGATGTTTGCCCAATCTCAGCCTAAAGGTTGCCATCTTCATCCTGAAATCTGTGAACAAATTTCATTTTCTAAAGACAGATTTTTATCCCACTTTCTATCAGCAGTGTGAGAAGCAGACCAGCTAAAATAATTGTTAATAAATGTTAAATCCTACACTGGTAGGATTTTTATTTCAAACATGAAAGCAGAAAACTAGCCTGCATTTTCAGAGCAGAAGTTATACATGGTACCAGATCTTTTCATCAAGCCTCTCTTTCACAGCACAAATTCTACTATGTTCTGTCCATATACTATCAAGGCATTTGTCTATAGATAAAATTCTGAATGTCTGGGGTTATCAAGGTATTTTTTTCTGAAGGAATTTTATGGGCATTGCAGTTATTTGAGCTGGAGACACCATAGTTACTGCTAATGTAGACATGAAGGTCTTGCTGACTCAATTTTGTCTCATTGAACTATTTACCTACGGAAATAACTTATCAGCTTTCCATCAGAACTCCAGGGTATTCAATTCCCCTCAGGCAGCATTGCTTTCTGATTGCTATTAGAAATCGAAATTAAACCCATTATTGAACCGGTCCAAAAAGTTACTGCATCATTAATTTGATGTTACTTTTTCATTTATGGTACTTGTTAATGTTTATTCCACTAGTCTGGTGCAGACACAGTAATTTGGGCTACGAACAAATGGATACATGAATCAAGACAAGGTAAGCAAGCAAGCCAGTAAGATCTATGTGTCTTGCTCTCTTGGGCAATTGATTTAACAATCCATAATCATGGATTTAGGCTTGCATCTTCTTGCACCAAATCTTGCTCTCTTCTTCCTGCTAGAGCTTTGTGAAGTGTAAAATCTTTATTTGCAAATACTGACCAACACTACATACCAACTGTGCTTCCCTAGTCAAGGGTGTATTTTCACTAAAGTACAGCCCAAAATACCAGACCCAAGGAAAGGTCACACAAGGGAAAAACATTGCCAGCCTTTTGCTGCTTTGAAAATTACTCTTCTCAAGGGGAAGACCTCAAGAGAATAAATTTTAACTCCTGTTTTTTTGAACATGAGCCAAAACATGAATTTGGGTTCTGGGATACACCCACCACTTGAGGCTGGCACATAATTAATCACTCTTCCCCTCTCCAACATAAAATTTCTCCTTCCCTTTACATTATTATGTCTTTTAGCTTGAAAGTTTGAGGACACTGATATCAGATTTGCATGAACCAGTACTGCAAGTTTCTGTACCCAGTTGTAGTTACCAATATCTATGCTGCTATTCAATAAATAAAAGATTAGTTAATAGCAGCTCCTTAGTCAGCAAATCTATCTTTTCCATTTCAGTGAGCATGCCTTGGGATAATGCATTATTTCTGACAGCAATAAAAGAGTAGGACTAAGATAGATCTTCTGGTAGTAGCAAAAAATAAATGATAGCTCTATGCTAATGGGAAAAAAAATTAATTTGGAGTCACAGAATGTATACCCACATACATCAATTCTATCTAAATTGCATTTTAATTACATAGAAAATCCACATATAATTGTTCAGAGCTATTATTGCATAGCTAGAGATGGTATTTAATTACTTGAGTTAATATTTAACATGTGTTGTATTGGGGAGGGGGGGAATGCTATAAAAGACTCAATATATGTTGAAATATTGCTGCAATTTTAAAATCCCCAGTACCCTATGCAGTTACAGATAGAGCAATCAATTAAACTTGAAATTGTAACTTCAGAATAGTTGACTATAGGGAATTTTAACACTGAAATCCCATTGCTGTCAAAAGCTAATAGTGTGCCAAGCTGTTAACCAGGATTCAAGCCCCCATGTGGTGATCACTGCACTGTTTTCATATGAGGAAAGTGCCAGGCAACCTGGAATGAAATCACTGCAGCTGCAGCCTTTTGCACTCAGATTTCATTCTGGGCAAAAGGAGAGGCATCAAAGTAAATAAAACTATTTGCATGTTTAAATTTAGATATTTTTACAGTGTCTTCAGACCTGGAATCTAATGGATACCAAGGGCTCAGTAGATACACTATGCAAAGAAAATTGACAGTACTCTTAAAAAACACAGCATTAAGATAGATTTCTTTTGGCATTTGATATCAAAGTGCTATAATTCTTGGTTTCTTTTCACCAGTGAAACATCAAAAATAAAGTGGCTGGATGAATTTCTCTTAAGATTTGAAAAAAATTCAAAATAATACCTTGAAGGTTTTTATTCTCCCAAATAGAAGAGCACACCACTGATGGCCTCTCCAGGTAAGTTCTATTTTGTTTTCCAGCCCTAGTAATCTTGAACAGTTTGTGGTAATATCAGCAACATGCCTGTGAGGTAGCTTGTCCCTGCCTACACCTCTGCTGAGTGAGTGCTGAGTGCTGAGTCTACCACAACTGAAGTGCTTAAAGTGGAGGCTGGGAGGGGACAGAACGAAGACGTGTCCTTGCTGTGATTGAGTGAGAGGCTAAATAACCTGCGGGTAAAACCTCTCCTCCGAAACACCCCTGGGAAAGCTCGTAAGCGACCCGTATAAACAACAGACTTTGCTGAGTGCTTCGTGAGCACCTTACCTGCTTGTTGGCTTTCAGCACTGCCCTCAAGGTCGCGATCTGCTCTCGCTTTGTACTCAGGAGCGACTTCAGCTTCAGGATCTCTTCCATTAAGGCCTCCTTGTCTTTGTCGATCATGGGCGCCAGCTCGCGGGCCGCGGCCCGCTGGCGCGACAGCTGCAGCGACCGATCCACAGCCTTCTGCAAGTGCTTGATTTGGTCCCTTATTATGGCATTGAGGTTGTAGATGTTCATAGGCTCCTTGCGGATGTCACTGGTGTCGGAGACGGGGGAGGAAGGAGGGGCTGTGATGACAGGAGAAATGGAAGGTGTTTTTGTTGGGCTCTGTTCCTTGCCGGGCTCTGCGGCCTCTTTCGTCACCTGCTCGGTCGGGGTCCTGGCTTCTACGGGTGATGCCACCCCCCGCCTGGCAAGTCGTGGGGACAGGAGACCTCGGGGGTCATCCGGCCCCTTCAGGCTCCCGCTGCGGGTGACCCTGCTCTGCCTGTAATAGTCCAACATGACCCTGTTGGGCGTCTCGTTGTTGCACAGGCAGACGTGGTGGTAGAGCTGAGCCAGCTCCTCACTAAACGTCACCAGCTCGTCCTGGGCAGTGTTAAGGGTATTGTGGTTTTCATTTGCTATGCTTGTCATCCTTTGTAACTCCTTTTCCATGTGGACCATTTTTTCCTGGCTTTCCTTGGTCGACTTCTCCAGGCTTGTCACCTGCTCATCATATGTCTGGATTCTGCTCTCATACTTGGCCTTCTCTTCGGTGTAGTTTTCCACATACTTATTATATTTCTCCTTTAAGGCTTTGATTTCTGCTTTAAGGTCTATCACCTCAGTAACAGCTACTTTGTATTTACATTCCAGGATCTCCAAGCCATTGATGTCCACTTCGTAGTCGTGTGCTTCCTCGCCAGAATCTCGGCCCTTCTCACAGTCAAGCTCAACTTTCAGCTCCTTGTTGCTCTGCAGGCCCCTCATGGCGTTGACGTGCTCCGTGAGCCTGTGCACGCGCTCGTGCTGCTCTGTCAGGGCTCCCTTGGTGTGCTCCAGCTGCGTCTGAGACTCCTGGAGGTTGGCCAGGAGAATGGCCTTCTCTCGCTCCACCTGCAAGAGGGTCAGAGTGAGAAACCCAGGATCTCATCCTGCCCCTGCTGAGCACCCAACCCTGCAGTCACAGCCATCTCTTCCACCCCACCTGCAGCTTGGGGGCTTGGGAGGGATTTTAGCCATATACACCTAAACTATAAAATTAATTTATAGAGCACTGTGTAACTCTCAGAGGTTTAGGAAGTTCCAGCCTCTGTTACAACATCCAATATCACTAGGTCAAAATTTTATATCTTGCCCACTGGAGAATTACCAAGTGCCCAAGCACTGTCTCATCAGTTAGAGGGATGACACAGGATTTATTAGGACTTAAGTTCCCTGAACACAGAAACTGCATCTCCGCCATGTGGAAACCATTTCTCAATAGAGTTTGTATTTGTAGAGTTTACATTTCCCTTTAACAGTTCTACCAATCCTTAACAATATTCATTTATATCTTTGAACTGCTGCACACTTTCATTAAGGCAAAAACAGTAAAAAACTAGCTGCATACATTTCCACTGATTAAATAACCTACTGTGTGCAAATGTAACACAAAGCAGGGCATTGAGCACACCCAACTCCCAGGACTGCCCATCCCGAGCACTTATCTGTAAGCAAAACTCATCTGTTTAAATTCAAGCCAGGAAAAGCAGGAATTGTGGTGTAACTAAGCCACTGGTTGAGACCTAGCAAGTTTCTTTCCAAATATCCACAGAGAAACATGGATGTTGAACAACAGAAGGCATAATGAAGGACACCTCTAGAAATTTTAATGCACAGCAATTTTAAAGCAAGTGAATAAGGTAAACTTGCAAGTTTGATCTGCTCAGGTATTTGCTACTCATCACAACACTCCTGAAAAGACTCCCATTTCATTTTAAGTGCAAATGCTCCAGCTTTTTCCCGTGCCTTTATCCTGTTCTGAGGTGTGAACCGGGAAGCAGAGGAAGGCTTACAGGGATAGGATCCTTCCTCCTTTCATGGCTTTTACAGTTGGACCCTGAGCCTACCAGGTTTCCTGCTCTTCTCTCCTCTGATGCAGTACCACAGCATGTGCAGTAAAAATTGCACTTCCCTTGATGAGTCCTGGAATTATTAATTCTGAGAAATTAAAGCTTTCACGCATGAGGAAACCTTAAAAAAACCCAGACAAACACAAACCTCCCTTCCCTAGCAGGAAGAGTATCAAATTAGCCACCACGAATCCTAGTAAAGGAAAAGAAAAGCCTTTGAGAAACTGAGAAGGTATTTACACTATCTAACAAAATGTTCCTAGGAGTGCTTCAAACTCCTGTTTCCTCTTAACCAGGTTTTTGAGCCATGGCTGCTGCTCAGAAGTACTGAGACACTGCAGCACACATTGAGTGACCCCTTGGTTTCACAGACAGGCTCTCAAAACATGGCCTCCACTAGGATCTGCAATCAACTGCAGGTAGAAACTGTACAAATAAAAATAGAAGCCATGATAAAAACACCTAAAAAAAATCAGCCTACTTTTCTTGTATACAGAGGACTGATGCCTTAAGAATTAAAAAAACAGGGCCAAACCTCATCATTATTTTATGATCCAGGAAGATTCTCTCTCTTTAGACACGAAGTGTTCCACTTATGGCACTACATCATCAGTGCAGAAGAGGACAACCAAGAACCACAAGTATTTTGGTATCCTTCTCCATTTTTCCTTCTCCCATGGCTATCCCAGTATGTCTGCCACCCTAATTGTTGCTCAGCCCCCATGCCAGCCCACTCTTGTAGAGAAAATCCAAAATAAGGCAAATTTAACTTTTGACAAGTGCATCTTCTTAAATGTGACTTTCTACAGATCTCCTGGTCAGGGCTGTCCTGGGGACCTTCAGAGATGAATCCAGCAGCAACCTCTACTCCAGCTTTCCTCTTTTTCTTCATTAAGCTGCCTGCCCCAGGTCTGCTCTCCCTAGAAACCTTCAGCTGAACTCCAGTTGTTACCACTTGGTACAGCAGGCTTCAGTGTTAGTTACACTGACCTCACTAGACAAAGGTATTTATTCCTTCAGACTGGTAAGGTGAGCTATGTATATGCACGAAAAATCTGGGTTTTGGCTAATTAAAGGACTATCTCACCTTACAGTGAGAAATTGTACTGATAATAAAGAACTACACACCAAAGGGTGTTGGCTTATTAAAGTGTATGGGTCCCCTGTGGGCATGTTCACACCAAAGAAGCCAATTCACTGTAGATTTCAAATATGTAAAAATAAATATTTATTTTTAATAAGATTTTTTTATACTAAAGTCTTTCCTTTGAGAAAACACCTGTGTGTTAAAGCAGCACAGTGCTTCAGTGCCTGCTTAAATTAATCAGACAGAATTGATCCTGCAGGACTACTGATCTGAGCCATTACACCCTATCATGAAGAAAAACTGCAGCACAGATAATTTGGATCTTGATGATAATTTCTCTTTTGAACATTAATGTGTTCTGGAAACACTCATTTCAAACAGAAAAAATCCTTTCCAGAGAAAACATTTTAACCTTTTAAAATCCATACATCAACTTGCACTGCAGGCAAAAGGAAACACACAGACCTACTCAATTTTATTCATTCTGGACCAGCAATAATGGATTAAGCTAATCCCCTTCTGTTTAAAACCATAAAAACATGCTCCTACTGCCAAGGGAAAAACCCCAAAGCTCCAGCTCAGTCCTGAGCACACCTTTTGCATATTAATGACTCTACTGTTCCCAAACATGGTAATAATATTTCCTGTTCTAGACTATCATCTTATTTCCTCCACAGCAAACTTACGGCAATTCCAGGTATTTTTCAGTCCAGTTGGTGCATTTTTTTGACACTGAAATTTGTGGCTGCAGTAAGGATTTTTGTAATCTTAAAACGAAAATAAAAGCAATTCAAAAGTAGCTGTACTTATTTTGAGATGCATCCTTCCCTTCAAAGATTTCAGCTCGAGATTTCCTCCCCAGTTTGCATCTATAGTTTGCTATTATGGAAAGCAATTTAACCATAGCCATTTATGTCCTCACCTTTTCCTTTTTTCTTTTAACAACTTCAGAATTTCAGGGAAAACTCCTGGGGGAGACTGGAAGAAATTACCAGGAGAACTCATTTCAAGAACCCTGAATCTCAGCTATAGCATATTTGTCACAAGAGTACAAGGCAGCTGAAGGAGAGTGTCAGAAACTGAGCTGCAGGGACTTTTTATTTTTCTGCCTTTCTTAAGAGGATTTAATCTAAATTTTCCAAATATGATATTGGCCTCAGAAAAAGGGAAAGCATGACTATGGGAAGAAAAAGAGTCCTGGACTTCAAAGATGATCTAGAGAATTCTTTCCACTGACAACAACAGGAAGGAAGAGCACAAAGCCCTGAGCTTTTCTAAGAAAATTTCAGAATATGAAAATTTTCAACAAGACTTTTGTTACATAGTTGATATATACATGGAAAGGGAATAGGTTTAATTAAATCTCTCCTAAGGACCATCACAGCCCATGAAGCAGCAGCATCCCAGAGCTGTAAAAGGAATTCTTTTTGTCACACTGTTTCAGTGAAGTCTTCTTTATAAGATTGAGGAGCAAAAACCATTTGCCAGACACACATACAAAATGGCAAACCTGAAGTTTACCTTTATCCTAAAAAGGAACCTGATGTCCTATAATAATAAAAATAGTTCTCAATAAATGGTCAGTTCCTTCAGAAACTCTGTGCTAGTGCAGCCTCTTCCCAGAAATTAGGAGGAACTCATACCAAATATTGAGATACAGCTGAATGAACACCATATGGCAAAGACACTAGAGGAAAAAAACCCTCCAATTTTGCTGATGATTTACCTTTTATCAGCTTTTAAACCTGATTAAGTCTCCCATCTACCACATGGAAAACTTTTGGCAGAATTTTTCACATTTAATTTGTATGATCCAAATTTAATTTGTGTGACATGAACTGATGTAACTCAACAGAGAAGATCACTTTGTAAAACATCTGCATTTTGCAGTCACTTTTTATACTATCTAAAGAAATCAGGCTTTCACTGAGGTCTGGTCTGTCTTTTTAAACCATGAACCTTTTAACAGGATGTAAATGCCAAACAATGGTGGCCACTATTCACACAGATGGGGCCCAGCACCAAAAAATGCTATGACCAAAAATAGTTATAATTTCTTTTTTAGGGTCCTAAGTTTGTTCCTAGTGGCTGTGAGAAGGCTGCCTCTTTAAGAGATACAAGTTTTTAACTCAGAGAAGATAAAGACAACTACAGCATCTTTCAAGTAGGAGTTTGCTAACTCATCATGCTCCATATTTAATTAAATCAAGAAAAGCAGACTCCAAGTAACTCTTTTTTTTTCACTTCTAAGCAACTTTCACTCAAAATTTATATTGCATATATTTCATTGTAAATTATGGTTTATTTTGAACTGTATTTTGAAATGTGAATATTTCAAAGCATTTCTTTTGGAACTGTGTTTTTTTTTTTAAATTTGTATTGTATTTCTGAATCAAATTAGAAGCTGCACATAATGTATACATTCACATATGCTCTTCCAAGGGTATATTTGTACATGTGCATATGTATACAATATACACTCCACATATACTTTAAAACTGGAAAAGTTGAACAGAATTTGTCATGTAAATAAAACCCTAAATTTCAAGTTTTCACACTTCAGTGACGCATGCTTTGTGTCAAAGCTATCTGTGCAAAGCACTAGATATCATCCATGTTCACCATGTCACAGCTCAGATCAAAACTTCCCACAGTGAATTTGGCAATGAGCCACATGAAACAATTAACTCTTCACCAGATAGGACAGACCCCATAGGGATCTGTTGTTCTCTAGTAAGCAATGAAAACTGGGTTTGCTCTGCTTCACTTCCAAACCACCTTTTACATTTTAAGCAGCAAAGGGCTCAGATTTGCTCTCTTTAGAAGAGGTGCTGATAGAAAGCGCTGGGTTTTTCCCGGAAGGTGCCAAACCCTTCCAAGCTGCTGCAGCAGACAAGATGCTCGACAGCTTGGGCAGCCGGACCCTCCCTGTCTCTGCATGGCACCACACTCCTCCTGAGATGATGCCAGCACTGGCAGCTTGAGCTTTCATCTGGCTGGCATCCCGGGCTCCTGCTCCAGCTGGGCACGGCTGACAGGGAACCAACGCCGGCTGTGCCATCCCAAGGCACCCCCTGCACCCCACGGCTGCCAGGGGAACAAGGGTGCCCTGGGACAGCCCGCACGCTCCTGGGGCACGGCTGTGGAGAGCAGCTCCCCTCCTTTTGGTCCCTCCTGACCGTGTGCCAAACCCTGCCCCGGCTGAATTGAACGGCAAAAGCTCCCTCTGACTCACAAGGGAGCATAATCGAGTCTGTACACACAAGTATTTTAATGGGTTTTTTCCCAGATAGCTTTAATCATACTGAAGAATACCTTATTTCACTTGCAATTTTAGGGACATTTACCATTATTACCATTATTAGGGATATTCATCATTATTATTACCATTATTATATTACCATTATCAACCTTCTGCAACACCAGCATCTAGGTCCTTTTCTCCTCTTTGCACTAAATATCTGCTCGGGTCACACTGACTTTGGTGCAGACAGATACTCTGTTTACCAGGGATATTTCCAGCAATGCCTGGATGTGAAGAAACACCAAAGCAGAAGTCTGGAAAATGGATGTACGTGGTCAAGAACACCACCAGGAATGATCCCTGCAAAACTGGCACGAGGGTTCACAGGATGTCTCTAATCACTCCAGGACATTAAATTCAGCTCTTACCTGCATAAGCTGCTGCTTCAGTTTCTGTATCTCTGATATGTTGAGCTCACTGAAGAGGTCAGAGACAGGGTGCAGAGATTCTCCTTTCCTACTCGTGGGAGTTCTGTAGTCACCGTTGAGTTTCACAAGAGGCCCATGGATGTGTCCGTTCATTTTGTCGTCATTGTTGGGCTCACCCCCGTCCTCTGAAAACTTCAACCCATCTACTGATATATTAATATGGTTATTGTACATACTATCATTGAGGTTGATGTACTGGGACAGTTCCTTTCTCAGATTGTTCTTTTGCTCTCTTTCATTTTTTAAAGTCTCCAGAGCTTCCTCCAGCTGATGCTCAGCAATCTCCTTCAGCCGGATGGCATCTTCTAGCTGGCTATTAAGTAACACTGTCTCCTCCTCAAATCGTTTAATCTCATGCTTTAAGCCTTCGTATTCAACCTGAATTAGACAAGACAAAGAACATTCATAATACTAAAACTTGAGTTGTGAAAAACCTGCCATTTATCAGCCCTGTTGAGACAGGTGTTACAGAAACTATGGTTTGGGATACCAGACATTGCCTGCTACTGTTAAGAACTGACTGAACAAAAAGTGCAAGTGGAGCTCACTGTTAAATATTCCAGTGTTCACTTTTTCAGCATGTGAGACTCCAGAAATAGAAAACCTCTTTCTGAATAACTTATGATAAGCAATGAAATTTCATGGGAAGAAGGCTGTTTATCAGCAGATATCCAAGTAACAACAGATTTACTACAAATTGCCATAAACAGTGTTGGTATATCATGGTATCCATAGAGCTTAGGTTAATATAGCCTAATTTATAATTGCAAATATTCTGAAGATGACCTCATATCTCAATTCCAACTAGATGCAAAGTCACTCAGGCACAGATACTCTCAAGCATCTTGGTAGTTTTCAAAAATATGGATGGAAGGTACAAAAACAGCACAAAAGCCTCAACTCTCTTCTCTGTAATTTATATTATCTCTCCATTATCCCAGAGGCATCTAATTTTAAAAATTAAACAGGAATCTATTTGTACAGCCAGCTTAAACTCTAAGATGCCCCATAATTGCTGGAGGTTTTTGAACTGCCAGAAGGATGCAGCAAACAGCTCATTTAGCCCCCCACAGCCCCTGGACTGCGTGTAGGGATGTCCCTCTGGAGCACACAGGAGCCCACTGCTCCAGCCACAGCGCCTGGAATGTGCCCCAGTGACACCCCTTGGCAGCACTGGAGGGGCCCCCTGCCCCACACCAAGGTGTGGTATTTTATCAAGGGATTTATGGGCATTGGAGCTGAGCTAAACAGCAGCTTAGAGGCAGCTCCCTTGTTCAGTCCTCTGCATTTCACCTCACAATGGTGAAATGTGGTTTTTCCACAGCCTGTAAAAACCCAGCCTAGCTCCAAACCAGTTATCAGCAATACCAAGACAATGCAGGAGTGTCTCCCCTTTGCTGTCCTTCTTCATCTTCCTTTTCACTGTTGGAAAACCCCACAGCAATGAAAAGGAAGAGCTTTGTTTGGCAAGGTCCATGCCCACACCTGACCAGCACTCCTGGTAAAAACGACGACACTTTGATTTGTTAAATTTAATTCTGATCATGTTAGTCACCTGCACCTTAATATTGGAATGAAAGAAAAAATAATCTCATTATCAGGTGAAATAATTTAATAGCTTGGTGAAAGAGGGAAAAAAACCAGCAAATTTTCATGTTTCCATAAAAAGCCCCTATTTTTTCAGTTGATACTTTCATAATTCAAACACATTTACTATCTGCAATCTTAATGCATTATATAGAATTTTTTTTATTGGACATATAGGGATTTTTAATCAAGCTAAAATAAGGTTCTGGCAAAAATTGAAATATTCACAATTCCTACTGAAGTAGAATATTTATCAACCTATCAAAAGTATTTGACTCCAACCTTTGGAAAGGCAAACTTAAAAACCAAAGCATTAATCTTCAAACCCAGAAACTGGAAACATACCAAACAACAAAGAAAGTCCCAAAGTCATATTGGGCATTCTTAAATAGAAAAATCCATGAGAGTTTCAAATCTACATTTGGCAATTTAATGTCTTTCTTTACTGGAGGAACAGGTTCATCTGGAAAATGATTAAATGCAATCAAGCAGTTATGTTTATAACTTAAGGATGTGAAAAAAGCCAAACCCAACAAAGCAACCAGCACTTTTTCAATTTTAAATACATATAAAAGAGGTCTATATCTCTATGGTTGCCTTCTCCATGTAAAAGTCTATGGACTCTTACTTTAAAAAGCTATTAAAAAACCCAACATGTAGATAATGACATTTTAGCACTGAGATTTATAATATATGGTTTTTTACATTCAACCATTAAAGTAAAAAATGCTCTTAAAATTTTATCTTGTGGATTTTAGGCATCACAAGTGCATGGAGCTGTGATGCAAAATGACTGATTTTTCAAGTCCTTTAAAATGTGGCAATGCTTTTTTTCTCCACAGGCTACTGGCATTTGGTTTCAGTTAGAATGAAATATCATGACAAATATAAACACTTGCAAACAGATTTCATTTCAGGGGAAACTAGGACAGTCCATAAAGGGGTCGTTTACTTCCTGAAAATGTGAAAACGTCTCCTATGAGGTTGATGAGAAAAAAATCTATGCCTCAAAGGAGGAATTAGGTGTCTGGGTAAATAACTCTGACAACAAAGATGATCTGCTATAAATTCCATTTCAGGAGTGTGAAAGACTAGGCATCTTCATAAATAAGGAAATTATGCAGCCATTTCCAGTACCTGTGTATTCCCTGCAGCACAGCTCTATTTTTTTAAGTGTTTCAATCACATTTGTGCTGGAGCAGTAGAAAAGCTGTAAAAGAGAGCTGAAATAGCACTGCTTATTCCTGCAGGAATAAGGCAGCTTTGTTCCCAGGCTGCCATCAGAAACTGTAACAGGGCTGGCTCTTCCACAGAAGCCCCAAGAGCCCCAGGCAATAGGTCAGGACACAACCAGGGGCTGCAGTGCAGAGCTGTGACCCTCAGAGCAGGTGAGGAGAGAGTGTTCTGAAGTGAAACTGGATGTTTCAATTTTCATCACCACAAGTTAACTCTTCTGACAGGAGACCAAATCTCTTTTGCTCACTTTAAAGGACAACTGGCCACTGGGCATTTAGTTCCTGAGGAAAGGGTAAAGCATAAAGCAAAAATATGCAACTCTATCCCTTTTAATAATTCCTCTGTGATTCCATAGTTCTGCAATGAAACATTCCACCATCACTTTTTAAAACTGAGATAAAAGCCTCCCCATATTTCAAAAATGGCCATTAACATCATTTTGGAATAAGCAATCAGCAAAAATTCAACTGAAAAAAACCAACCAAATGTACAAAGAAACTTCTATCAAAGTGCTCTGTGGGATCACATCGTGGAAATTGCAGAAAATAGGGACAATTTACAGCACATTGCCTTGATCCTTTCAATGCTTACTTGATTCTGTTTCAGTGTGGACACCAGTTTCTGTAAAGTGATGTTTTCTTCTTCCAGCTCAGTGTAGTCCTGCAGCAGTCTCGCCTCTCGAAACTTGTACTCTCGAATCTCATCTTTCATTCGTATCCTCTGCAGTTCCACCATCTCGTTATTCTGACAAGAGAAAACACAGGTACACTACAATTCACACACAGCCACTTGAATGCTGAACACTGCCTTGAGAAAAGGCCAAACAAAAATTAATCCTGGAATAGAAATGATTTAACAGTGCACATCAAAACACCATCATCTATTAATTTGAGGCCAAGCAATAATTTCAGGTGGGTGCTGGCAATGCAGAAATGAGAATGTCTGAAAGAGAAGCCTGATTAAAACAGTTTCAAGATTAGATGCTTATTGAAATGGAAACCCAGGAAAGGCTGTAGCATACCTCATTCGTTTCATTGCTCAACAATACAGCAAGATATAAATAAAATTACTGCCTGTTTTCCACTGAAAGATGTATTTTACATTCATACAGAAAAGCAGTGAGCACTGACATCTGTTCTCCAAAGACATCTGCTAGGGAGCAAGGAGCACTCACGTTTGTATCTGCAGGCACTGCAGAGGCTCACAGGCAGGCACTGGCTGAAAAGCTCTTGTCAAAAGCCTGACAAACGCCTGGCTGTGCTGAGCAGGATCACACCCAGCACTCTGGGAACACACAAGGTCACCATTTCATATTTCCCATTAGCACATGCAGTGCCCAGATAGTCTTATGAGAGAGAACACGAGGGATCAGTTTCACCAAAAATCGATTCCATCAGATTCCAGCTCTGAGTTTGACATCAAGGGTCAGGTTATTCTGGAAAGACTCGACTGGCACAATTTAAAAGGCACAACAGGAAGATGGAGTTAACAGTCAGCTGGAAGAGAACAGAGACCAATACAGCTGGTTGGGAGGAACAACCTCCTGCCCTGCTTTGAAGAGAAGCCTGCATTTGTCTGATTAATAGAAATGGGCATGGGCAACCACATCTCCTTTCCTGCAGGAGGATCCTGAGCATTGCCTCAGCAGCTGGTGGAGAGACCTTACTGATGGGGCAGAGCCCCTCAGTGCTGGGATGTCAGAGAGCACACCTGGGAAGCAGTAATGAATTTCTGTAAAAGAGGGAGGACAACCTTTGGCCTGATAGACACCTGAATAAAGGTCAAATGTTTAAGTAGAAATTGTAGTCAGGGAGCTCTAAATCTATCAGTCTGCACTCACTCTCTGGTACATGAAAGATAAAACACCATATTCTGAATTAAGGATAAACAAAACTTCACTTAGTGTCTTGTTTAAATAACTATAAAACCCTGGAAAAGAACTTTGCAAAGCACGAAAAAAAATATTTTGATGCAAGACACAACAAAAGTGTTTTTAAAAATGAAAACTTTTTGTTAGAGAAAATTAAAAACCATCACCCTCCTCCCAGCAGCTAATTAAGAAATTAAAAAACCTACCCAATTTCTGGACTGAGAACAACTGAAAAGATTCCCAGCAGAAGAGGCACAGAGCACTAGATAAAAGTAAATATTCCTACATTGATCACTGCCTAATAAACCTCTGAACAAATTGTAAGAGCAGCAGCAGAGATAATTTCAAAAGGCGAAGGGATTTGATACCTCTGGGCTGCCTTGATACCTTCTGTTTGTGCCAGCACAGCTGCACTCCCAGCTATGGCAGGTGTGGGTGTGTGTACGTGCACAACACCAAGTGCACAACTGCACTGTGTCAGCTCTGAATCAAGCTGTTCTGCACCTCTCCCAGTGTCTGAGGAAGATCAGCCCAGGGAATTATGTGGCTGACATCCATCCAACACTGCCAGGAGCCCTGGGAGAGCGAGCATCCTGAGGATCCCAGAAGGGCTCAGCGAGCCCTCCCCAGCCTGCACCTCAGTGCAGTGAGCCACCCCCAGCAGCAGCAGCAGCCAGGACAGATGTGCTCATGATCCAAACTGCCTCTGCCATCAACACTGCAGGGAAAGGAGGGGGCCTCCCCAAAAGGCCAGGCTGGGTGGGCTCTTCAGCACCCTGGTCTGGCAGAAGGTTCATGGCAGAGGGGTTGGAACTATGCAATCTTTAAGGTCCTTTTTAACACAATCCACTTTCTGATTCTGTGATTCTAGAAGGGAAGAATTAATATGGTGGCCAGAAATGGAGGACATGAACAAGGAATTTTTGCAGAAACCTGGTATAATAGTTCCTTGATGGACTACAAGGCAGGGTAGCTTGAAAAAGCCTTGAAAGTTAATTTTGTAAGATGCAAGTACTCCTTCATCTCTGTCATGGCAAACTGCTACAGAAAATATGAGCTATCATCTTGCTGGAGTGCACCACCATTTCTTTAAAAGAGATACCACATTTCTTCATCATTTGTAACTCCTGCTTTCTGCGTAATCTTGGAGATATAAACAGAACCATCTATCGATCTCCTCTTCTTACAAAAGAGAAACTCCTTCTGCAGTGCAGCCTCTATTTGTCCTAACTCGTGGCATTTGCTCAAGGAAGAAACAGCAGGAAAAGGGAAGACTCGCCAGCTGCAGCATCCCCTGTGCCATGTCCACCCAAATACTGCCTGTCACACTTGCCATGGCCAGGGCCAAGGCCTCTCCTGGAAGCAATCCCTCTGCTCTGAGACAGGGGCAAAACCAACTCAGCACATTACAGAACAGAGAATCTTTTTTTCAAAGCAGTATAACGTGTGTCAATAAAATTTGTCACTGCAAACACCCAGGAGTTATTCTCCATGCCTCAGATCCCTCTTCCTACTTGCAAACATCTGCATTATGCTGGCCAACACCCAGCTGCAAAGCACTCCAGTGTTCTCCAGGCTTGCCAGGAAAGGCAGTGATTCCACTCCACAGGCCCAAAACCTGGTGTTTCAGAGGTTTATGAGTGAGTAACCACAGGATATGTGGAGGGCTATTCTGAGTTCCTTTATAATAAGACCTCTGTGTATTTTCTGGAAGTGAACTAGTCCTATTAAAAAGAAAAAAATCATGTTGAGTTTATTCTCTTTTACTTCTGGTATGAAGGATATGTTAGTTTTCATCAAATGCTTTGATTCAATATATTAACTTCTCACAATCCAATTTTTTTTGAACAATTTAAAATACATATTTTTTAAAGCAAAGTATCTGCAGTTATAGAGCAGTGATCTTGCTGTACTAATACAATGACAGCAAGAAACAATTTTTTTATTTGGTGGACTTGTACAAAAAGACTATTAACTTAAAACAAGGAAAAGGATTTTGCCAGCAGGGCAGCTATCTACATGAGCCACTAGAGGACAATGTAACCCTAATTATTAGCAAAGTAATTCGTAATTAAGCTTTGCTACTCATCAAGCACTGAACTTGCAGGACAAAGCAATTGAGCCAGATGCTTTTACTAGGGCACTGCCTCAGGACTTTTCACATTCCCAGAGAGAATTCCCCTATGAACTACATACTGGGTCTGCAAAAGCCAAGTTAATCCAAGAGGTGGAGCTGATGACACACAAGCAAACTTCTAATAGCAGAAAATTCTTTTCAATCCCAGCCACCAGCTGAACATGGTGCAACGGCTTTAATGGATTAGTGCCAAAGAAGGAGGAAAAGGCCTCTCAGTGAAACTATAGAAAACAAGAGAGTCCTTGTCAGCACTGCATCTCATTATACAGGAGCACAAGCTGGGGACGATGTCAGCCCTGCACACATCACAGAGCACACCATGGCAAACGAGAAACAGGAGGCTCAGTTGAGACAAAGTCTGTTCAGGTCACCTATTTAGTGGTGCTTCAATGTATTTTCAGAATTCCAACAGATGAAAAGTGAAAGACATCTCTAGGTTCTGCACAGGCAAGGACCATGTATGTATACCACCAGCCATCAATCCTGACTGGTCTCTGAGCATCAGTGGAATATTAAATAATAGAAGTTTGTACTTCTTAGATAATTATACTATATATTAATACATTATTCATTTTGGATTCGTAGCATTGATAAGTAAAATGCTGTATTTCACATGCTACATGCAGAGCACGTTGAAATAAGTGTGTGTGGATACATTGCAATACATTGTGTAATATCAAATAATGGCAAGTGAGAAGGAACTTTAAAATGAAGGAATGGAAATGGCTAATGCTGAACACCACGAGAAAAAGACATAATTTTCATGTTAGAACACTCCCAAGTGCTGCCCTAAGGAGCCACTTGTTATGCTCCTGTGGCTTATCAATTCACCTAAAGAAAACTGGGCAAGGAGGGGACTCCTACAGCTGAGTACTCTCATCTCCAAGGGGAGAAGTGAATTCTGATGGCTTCTGGTTTCCTAAACTGTGAAAAAACAGACTGATTTTCTTGGGAAAGTGGCAGTTTTCTTTTTTTTTCTTGAAGCTTTCTTTTTAAAATTAATGCATTCCCATAAACTATTTTGTTTCTCCCCATGCTGGAGTACATACAGGACCTTTTTTTTTTTAATTATTTTTGTATTTTGTCTACTGCTTTTTATCCACCCCCCCCCAAAAAAATATTCTGGAACTAGTGTTTGGGCTTTTTCCATCTACTCTGTTCAAACTAATGTTCATTAAGAAATTTCAAGTCCTTACTGCAGCAAAACAAACTATTTTTCACACTGAAAAACAGCTTTATAAATCATCAATTAATTAAATGCCTCAAACTACCCAGACTAAATCCCAACTTATAAGTTGAAACATGCAAGCTATAGCATGATGCTATGCATAACTTTTTAGTTTTCAAAACTCACAAGAGAACAATGGTATATTGTACATACCAAAATTGTACACTTTCAATTTAATGGCATTATTTTATAGCTGATGCAGGATAAAACCCCATTTGAGCTGATGACAGTTTTATTGCACTAGTAGTAAATTGAATATAAGAGAAAGTTGATGCTCAGCCTAATATCCATGATCTTACGTGTTTGTTGACAAGCCTCACTGTAAATTTCTATGCCATGTTTACTTTATTCTGCAGAGGAAAAGAAAATATGTATTTTTAATGAAGAATAGTAATAGTGGCAGAAAATTCAATTTAACAGGGGTTGAAAGAAGAGAGAATGAAAGAGGCAATAGAAGAGCAAATACCATTTTCTTTATTTGTTGTCAGGTGTTTTAAGTCCCCAGAGTCCTCTACACTAGCCTCTAAGTTTCCCTTTCCCATAGACAGGAACACTCAACTTGAATTGAAAAAATGGGATTTTCCACGCTTCCAGGTGTCTTTAAAAACATTAAGGGATTTTGTGGAAGACCCAAAGGTGACCTGATCTGGCCCTCTTGAAGAATTTGCACCCCCAGTCCTCCTGATTCACACACGCAGATGCCCAGCCAAGCAGGGCTGGAGCACCTCTCACAGAACTAATTATTTCAATACACAGATATCTCTACACCCCAAAATAAATTATTTCAAGGATTCTTTTTCACCACAGTTAGAAGGCTGCATCCTCCTTTTTAACCTGCATTTTTCTGACCTCATCCTTCAAAAAGCTTCATTCAGGTGGCTTTGTTAGACTTGATATTGTATCTGTATTGCCATCCTACTTTAGACACAAAAACAGCTCCTATTGTCCAAACGCAGAAATCACTAACTTGTGAAATTATGTACAATTCTGACATTCCTTAGCTTTAGCTATATCACTCATTGTCTAAAAAAACAGGGGAAAAAAAATGTGCTATTGCACACAAGATATTTTTGAAAATGTATCTGTAGCACAGCATAAGTACTTACAATCTTTCCCTTCTGTGGATATAATTAGAGAATGACAGCACTGTCAAAAGGAAGGATGAAAAAAGCCACATATTTGTTGGTTATAGCATACAGATTAGAAGGCAGATCATGATAATGTGTGTTTCAAGTTCTTTCACCAGCAGCAGATCTCAAATAAAGCATTTACAATATATCTAATAGTTTAATAATCTGAAATACTCAGTGCATATAATTGGAATAGCTAAATCTAAAGAAGTAGGGTGAATTTGTATCAAGGGCAATTAAATGGCCCATTTATGTACTTATCACAGAGTCTGAAACCCATCATATTTAATGTTGTAAATCCTGCCACATATAAATCCCTACCAAGCAGCTATTTTATTGACTTTCATATATAAGTATAAAGACAGAACTAAGGAATGCTCTGGTAGTTCAGGTATTAAATTTTCTTGCTGAGTATTATGGTCACAGAATATTATGATGACTTCTTTTTAAGATGGTATGAACCACAAATCTCTAATAATGCACATTATCTGAAAAATAATGGTTTGATTTGACAGCATTTATAGCAATTAATGCATTACTATTAGTGCATTAATTATACATAAATTATCACTTAATGTATTAATTATACTTATTTATAATTAATACCAGCACTCTGTAACAAATGCTGTTTGTTATTCTTAATTCCTTCAAAGGACAAGAAATTTCACCAAATTAAACTTCATTAAAAGAGCTTGAGAGAGAATTCAGACTCCAGGGTTACAGCACAGTTCAGTTAATATGATTCTTCTTCATATCTGTGGAATGGCTTCATGCATGAAAATATGATCATTGCAAATAGCAAAGTATCAATCAGCTGGAACAAATTTTGTCACGAGAAGGACATTGAGGATGCTATGTGAGCATCCAGACAGGTCCTGCTGCAATTCCCACCTGGTGTATTTGTCTCAGGATAATCCACACTGCCTGTCACGGGAAGGGGGAAAGGGTGCTCCTGGAGGGAGGATGCACATGAAGACCAAAGATCTGACAAGATCATGTTCCATCACCAGCACATCAAGCACTGCCAAGGCTGCTGCTAAGCCACGTCCATAAGTGCAGCATCCACAGATCTTTTAATTACCTCCAGCATTTGCAACTCAACCACTTCCCTGAGCAGTGTGTTCCAGTGCTTGACAACACTTTTGGTGAAGAAATTTTTTTTCTCATATCTAATCTAAACTGGTGCAACTTGACACCATTTCTTCTTATCCTATCAATCCTTAGTTAGGAGATGAGCCTGATCCTCCCCTGGCTACAACCTCCTTTCAGGTCGTTCTGAATAGCAAAAAAGTCTCCCCTGAGCCTCCTTTTCTTCAGGTCTGCACTCTCTGAAGCAGGGGCTGTTGCCTATGCCACATCACCCAATTACCTTACAGCAAGATGAGCAGTAGTATAAAGACACCAAATCCAAATTGCTCTTGACAGATTAGCTCAAAGAGAGAGAGAAAAAAAGAAGGGGTAAAAAAATCTGGGGCATTTTGGACTGAATGGAATTTTTTATTTTTTGCCCAGTTATAACCTTTCCTATTATGTTGTCACTTTCTATATACAATTTAAGAAGCCAACAGCAGTGATTCTACATGACAATGCCTCAAGGCAGACTTTTTGATGGAGAAGCTGCACAGGCCTTTTCAAGCTCATCAAGAGGCCAAGAGCTGGTTTTAAAGCCTAACTGATCACTTAGGAGAAGCATCTGCCAGTTATATGTATCTCTTTGAGAGGCCATCTGTCAGGTCCAAAATGCCAAATTTCCTTCCAGATCCAAAAGGGGCACTGGCTAACCAGCAAAAGAAAAGCTGTGCTACCAGGGTGTGGGACTGTGATCAGTTTAAGCTCATCAGTCCCACAGCTGCTGTTCCCAGGTCCTGACCCTCCCTTGGGCCAGTGCTACCCTGCCACATCATCAGCCAGATCAAGGGCAGCAAGCCACTACAGAAAACAAAGGAAAGGCAGTTTTAATGGTGTTTATATTCCCTGACTTTGCTGACAGGCTGGACACAGGCACTGGTGCTAGCAGGAGGCAAGAAATAGGAAAACATGTCATTTCTAATTTGGGTATGCTTACTGCTCAGCAACAACTGTATGATCTGTTCCAAGTTCCAGAGGTGGAAACCCAGCCCCATTGATGTAAATTATGAAATTAATATAGCCTTCAGCAGGACTAAGATTTCACTGTACACGCTGAAACATTGAGGAGTCAGGAGCAGTAAAGTAAATGCCTGAAGGTGGAAGCGAGGGAAGAGAAAAAACACCACAGCACCCAACTAAGAGGGGTGAGCTCTACTATTTTGGGCTCCATTATGCTTGGTTGGTAAGGAAAAATACATCCCTGTTTATTGGCCCCTTGTTTTCACATTCCTTCTGTCTTTCCCTAACTTTTGCTGTCAGGATGGTCTCAGAGCTCCTGGTGACCACCCATCTTCAGCCATGCTGGGCAGTAGCTCCACTGTCCCATGTTTCAGGCCCAGAGCTATGCTCTTAGTAAGCTTTCCATTCCCCATGGTGACTGCCTCTCCTCCCCAGGACTTGGAGCTGTTTTAATTACAGCTGGCTCCCTCTGTTCCTCACACCAGGAATCGAGCCGTGCTGCCGAGGGATGCACGGGCCAGGTCAGGGCTCTCAGCTTGGCCTCCCCAACCAGCACAGGCTTCAAGTGCTACCCAAACTCTGCTTTCTGCAATTTGCACACCAAGGCAATCTTTGGTCTTGCACACACCAGCTAAACACTGCACATCTGTGTCTGTGAGCAAGTGCCTCTGCTCTGCCCTGCCCTGGGCAGGCTGTGCTGCAGGACCGGGTGAGAGCACAGAATGATGACAGACTTGACATGCAGACCCAGGGCTGGCCAGCAGAACCAATAAATCTGGTCCCAGGGACAATGCAGTGAAATTAATAGGGGGCTGAGTTCAAATTAATCAGACATGTAACTAATCCTGATCCTCAGTTTACCAAAGATCATAAAAGTAATAAAGAATGGATCTCAAAGGAGCCCCTGGGCAGCATCTAGTACTCCATTTATCTTTCCCAGGATAAGAGAAACTACATCTGTGTCACTCCTGATATCCATCTACTCTCATGTTAAAGACTTCCAACAATCCCATCACCTTTCCCAGAAACTTGCTTCCTAGCTTTACTTTGATTTTGCTACAGACCTATTTTCAATGTCGAATCTGAAGTAGAATCTTTCACAATGAAAGACAGAAACAGTATTTCTTCTACCCATAGAAAGCATAAAATAAATGAATCTGTTCCTCTCTGCAGAAAACTGCCATTTGCACACTCTATCCATCTTCAGGCATCTCTGTCCTCTACAACCAGAAGAGCAGGTAAGAAATGAGGATTCCAGAGCTCCCACCACAGAATACTTTAGATGCCCTTGAATATTCCTTGCAGGACACGCAGGGAGATGGGCAATGAACTAAAACAAGTAGATATTGGGGGGGGAAAAGTATAGGAGACCCCAAATAACACAGTATTCCTTCACTGTTCCTCACACTAGAGAAATACATTGAAAGAAAGAAGAAACCTTTAATACTTTCTAGAAAGTGGAGTGAATAATTGGCTAAAGAAGATATAAAAACCTCTTCACAGGTACAAATTTATTTTAAGAGGTCATCTACTGGAATATTCTCTATTGTGCTGCAGAGGAACTGTGAGAGCTCAACATCAAAGGAGCTCTGTAAGCTCGTGCTCATAGCAGAGCATCCCTCAACAAAATTATTCCTGCAGCTCCTCAGCTGCAGAGGTGTTTTAAAAGCTCTGTGAACAGACACCCACCACCCTCCCAATGACAACAGGCTCTTTCAAGTTCCCCTTGAAGAATATCAATACAGTATAAAGGGTTGCTATGAAAAGAGGAACAAAAAGAAAGTTAAACTTCAGTAATTATTCTCCTCCAGATGGGCAGAGGCATGGCATCTTTAAACAAACACATCTGAGCCACAAAATTTAAATATAATTATGTGACCAAATCTGTCATTACTAAGGGAGAGTACTTCCTCAAAGTCAGAGGCAATTGCAGTAATTAAAATCCATGTAACATTACCCATCTGCTGCAGAGAGCAGCACAGCATTCTGCAGCTTATTTGACCTTGTGTGCAGAGCACCCACCCACCCCCTGTAATTCTTCTGTGGCATGAGCAGAAACATCAATTCAGAAACAGCAGCTGATTAATATTAAGAAGATGAAAATGGCTTAATGAATAGTGGCCTTTTTTTCATCAGCAACTTAGGGATTTTACTTCAGAGCATATATTTGAGTGACCTAGGTAGCAAATAAAGTCAAAGGTTACCTCATCTCTCTGTAAACCACAACTTTTAGGACCAGATTTTACACAATTTTTACTCATTAAAGGACACATGGTGACTTTTGAATTCAGATGCCCACATAAAAGATTTGGTAAATTGCACTGAAGGTTACTTGAATTAATTTATATGGTCAGTAAAAATACCTGTACTCAGGAAGTGTGGTACTTCTTCACTGCTCAATATAAATTGGTTTGAAACCTGATCTTAGCTTTTATAATCTTCCCTTTTCTTTTATTCTCATATGGACCATAAATTTTACATACTTACTTTATACATATGTGTATTTATATATATATATATATATTACAGTCAACAGTAATAATTTTCATGCTGACACTTTTCTATCTTTTCCTTTAAAGGCTAGGCAAACAAGATTCTTGCTGCTCAGCATGCAGGACAGAAACACAAATGTAATACACACCATAAGAACACAGTGCAAGCATTGACTATTAATGCTGCAGTTCTCACACAGATTATTGAAGCATGTTGCCTATGGCTGCAAAGCCTTAGAATTAAATTATTCCTTTGGGAATTGAATAAACACCGAGTATCATTAACTGCCTGCAATGCATCGAAATGGGGAAAAAAACCCCATAAAATTCTGTATTTGCTCAGGGAGTAAAACATCCAGCAAGTTATGGGATTGTTTATCTATGGGTATAAAAATTATGTTTAAATCTATTTTTTTCTACTCTCCTGTGTTCCCCTTAAAACAACTGTTGTTTTCTTTTCACCATTTGTTTCACCAGCTTACAATGGGTGTTAGTCTCATAGCAGAAGCCTTCTACTAAAACTGATCGATACATTAATAAAATACAGAGAAAAGAACTAACTGAGAACACCCACAAAAAACCCTGCAAACAGCCCTTCAGAAATCAAAAGATAAGTCCCCCTAGATCATTTTCTATAAACACCTTGTGGCATGAGGAACACAGTGGCAAATACCAAGTAATCTTGATGATCATTATAGTACATATGAGCAAAGGAACTCAGCAGCTCTGGGGGCTCAGCTGCAGCAAGAAAAGAAAGGAATTTTCTTGTCCTTGCTGAAGCTGTGCTCAAGGACCTTGATAAATGAAGAACAGCTTTCTTTCCAGATTTATGGAAATCTAGAAAAACATGTCCACATGAAACGTAGAGGGGAAAATGCTGAATTTCAGAGACACGTTCACCTAAGCCTCATCCATGTCAAAACCAGAGTTTCTGAATTCTGAGCTGAGCCTTGTCTCGAGCCTTCAAGCCTGCCAGTGACAGCTGGGTGAAATGGGGGTGCCAGACTGGTCCTGCTGGTGGCCCTGGCAGGCTGGGTGGCCTGGGGGGATCAGGGCACTGTGACATCTGCCCCATGCAGCCCACAGCCATGCCCCCGAGGTGCCAGGGCACCCACAGATAAGGGAGTGCTGGACTGTAAACCCCCAGCTACTGCTAACAAACTTCCTTGGCAGAGAAGGATTGCTGTCCAAAGTCTTAATTGCTCCCTCTGATTCTTACCTTCCCATTAGACCACTGCTGATAGATAGCTTAAGCTCCCTTTGGTTTTTTGAACTTTTTTTTAATACAAAACATAAAACATTAGAGGATGGCTCCAAACTCATTACAATGTTCTTAAATTTTTTCTGAGTTCATAAAGCACTCGACCATGACCTCAACATGCCATCATTACTAATGAAATTCAGTATCAGTTTCAACAAATAACTATTTAAATGCAAGTTTTTTAGTTCTGATTCTGTTGTATGCCCAAAGGCTTGCTACAGCACAACTGAACTCAGTTATACACTTCAAAAAAGTGCAGCAGAATAATCCATCTGATACAATGACAGCCAACGAGAGAGAAAAAAACATCACACTTGAACCAGGTCAGGATTCAGACAAGCAATGGGAATAAGACAAAATTTATGAGCTCCTCTTCATTAACTGATCAATATATTCTATACCATACCTACACAGTTGTGGACTATTGTCAGGTTTTTCATCACTGAAATACTGCTGCCAGTGCCTACAGGGAAAACAATCCAGACTGCAACAATTCCTTGGGCTCTTAATTATTATATTGAGGGTGAGTTTACCCAGCATATCAATCAGAGAATTGACTTGGCATCATCCTGATCCTGTGTGCCTCCCTATAAATATATGGATGAATTATGGGATACACAGCACACCTGCACCCTGCTCTCTGTGGAGAGTAATGTAGGACATTGCCAGATACAAGGGCAGAATGGGAAAAATCCCCCAAACAGAACTTCTGATGTAATCATAGCTTTTGGCAGTGCATTACCCCTTGTTTGATAGTCTCTCCCTTTGATCACACCAGAACTTCCATAACATAGGTAATTCTGCTTCAGCCTGTACAGTACCTCTTATGAAAGACAGAAACAGCAAGGAGAAAAAAATAACCCTGCAGCCACATCTGTCTGTTCTTTGCCCTCATCTTGCCACAGTCAATGGAGGCTCAAACTGGCCCAGTATAGGAAAATAAAGAGACAGCAATTTTAATGTTCCAGAGTAGGGTGGCCATTGCTGCAGGAGTACTGTAGCTGCAGCAAGCACAGGGAAAAGAGCTGAGCTGCTCTAGGAAAAGAAAATCCCCATTACAAATCAGTGACATTGATTGTGCACCTTGGGAGATACCAAGCCAAAATCCCTGTGTTTCCATAAAGTAAAGAATTCTATGTGCAGTTCAAAGCTTCAAGTTTAAGTGAAAAATCCATTTCTGGCCTTGGTCCTCAGAAAGTGGGAACCAGCACTTTCCCTGTGGACCTTCCCAGCTATCATCACTAAATGGGAAGCTTTTGAAGACAGCTCTCACATAGCAACAAAAGGACAAGACATGAGCCTTTGAATCCTAAATGATTTTCCTTCACACTCTTGAGTCCCTCAGAGATGAGATGAGATGCAGGAGCATCTAGGCAGAACACAAATGTGCTCTTCTTAATTGGCCCAGCACACTATGGTATCACAACCCCTTCTACCAGGACCATTTTTGTAAACAAATGCAGCAAAAAGCCTAAATATTTTCCTCAGTCCATCCCATTAAGGGATTGGAGCTGTTGTAGCACTGTTCTCACTTTCATTTTCCTTTTTCTCATTCTCTCAGGGAAGTGTTTGGGTGACCCAGAGGAATTCCAGTAAATCTTTTCTTTAATCTAAACATTGTACTGAAAGCTTTTCCTGCCCTGATTTGTTTTAAACTCAGCAATAAAAACATACCACCCTGCCTAACATCACCAGTCCCATTTTTGCTCTCACTACCATTTCTGGTCCTTTTTCTTCCCACCAAAGACTGTCAAAATGTTTTGTTCTTTACCCCTCCAACCTTTTCTTCTTATTCACCATTTTTTCAACACAGGCATCAGTGTGCTGAACTTGCATCAAATACTAATTTCTCCCCAATATCTGACATTTGGGTTAAACAGGGGTTAATGAAAAACATACAAATAATGTTTAATAGCTAAATTCAAAGTTACAAGAAAATAAAAAAGATTGCTAATCTTGCAGACTGATCCTTTGCCGAATCTGATCAACAAAATGCATTCATATCTCAATCTTGACAAATGTTTTAAGCTGTTTATTTATTCGCTAAAATAGAAAAAAATCATACCCTAATAATAAAAACCAGAAACAGACCAACAGCAGCAGTCTCTGTGTTGTCTATCTCATGGACAGAGAGACAAACCAGTCTCTAGTAATCTCCGTGAGTCTCAGGATATCTTGTGGCAATCAAATGTCTTTTTTTTGACAACTAAAATTTTCTCCCAAGTTCTCCCTTCATTTTAAGATCATGGGTAAGAATGCATATTTTTAACATACACCAACTAGCGTGTGTTAACTCACATTAAAAGCACACAATGGAAACAGTCAATCATAATATCATATATATGACATATGATAGATATCTTGTTATGTATAATAGTGGGGGTTTTTGGACAAGGCCTTGAATGCTTGCTTGAGATGAAGGGCAATAAAGCAAAAACTAGTCAGAACTTGACTAATCACAAAAAAATCTCATCTCTCCCTTATTACAGATGAGATTATTACAACATTTCACTTGGTTGTAACAGACTGTGGTAAGAAATACCCCATGCCACAAGCTCCAGTATTTCTTCTTCACAGAAATCCCAAATCTGACCCAAACCCAAGACAACTGGGGGAATTCAAGTAGGAAACTTCCAGACACTGTCAGTTTGTTGAGCTTTGAATAGGATCCCATGTTCCTGCTAAGTGCAAGACTGAAGGGATGGGTAGGAGAGCAGCAGGTCTCACAGCCTACACCAGCCAGGGCACAGCTTTTTTCTTGCTCTGTCCCTGAGGTCAAGCACCAGCTCCCCACCAGGCTCTGCACAAAGCTCCAGGGCTTCTCCCAGCCCTGGCAAAAGGCTCAGAGATGGCCTCACTCGTGGCAGTACCAGGTATTTCTCCACCCCAACAGCAGTGCTGAGTGTGAATCACGCTGTTAAGGACAGTCAAGGCTCTGCACAAAGCTCAGCACAGCTCTTTGAAAACACTGAAATGCCACAGAACTCCTTTCAGACAGGAACTCTCCTTTTTCCAAGGTGAAAGGAGACTGTTTTATATAAGGCAGTTTCCATTAGTATGGGCTTTCACAGGACAACAAAAGCCAATGATGCAACTTTTCCTGCCCAGAATCTCAATTAGAAACTTGGATTTAGCATTAGTACACAGCTTTGGAGGTAAATGGGAAATGGAGCAGAAGAGTTTATGTAGAAGAGATTTCTTAAAGTGAAAAAAAACTTTCTTTAAAGGGAAAGTCAGTTGTAATACCCCTATAATTGAATTTCAAACCAAAAAAAAAGGATGGGAGATCCTTTAAATACTCCATCAGGTAAGTGCTGAGTGTTGCTAGTGATTTCCATGTTTAAGCACAAAAAACAAGTGTGAAAGAGTTCCTACAGGACAGTCTGGGTCTTCTTTTACAATACATAAAGAAGAAACAAACAGATTCCTAGTAGCTCTGTCAAAAGCTCTTCAATATTAGGAACACTGGAAAGAAGACTACAATTTTTGAACCTTGGTAGGGAAAGCAGTACAGTTCAATTAGAGTTAGGGGTACAAGCATCCCAGGAGTTTGTGAGCTTTAGGATGTAACACAAACTTCTTCCATCATCTCTGATAGCTCACCAAGTGTCAAAGAAACTAAAAAAATGCAGGAGGGCAGCCATCTCCTAAAAATTGAGATCTGAGTCTCAGTGCCTCAACATCCCATCACAGGAAAAAAAAAATAAAATCATCTCATTATAACAAAACTGCACAAATTATACACCCTTAATTAGAACACACTTAAACAGTGCAGATTTTCTATTAGCAGTCAAAACAATGCATGCATTTAGAGAGAGAAGTGGGAAATTGGCAAAACATGCCCTGGTTAAAAAAAAAAGTAGTATTACTGCAAACAGAATTTATTTCCACAGTATTTTATCCCTCATATGAATAAGATAAACGTGTGCTATAGGAACAGACTGGTAAAATTATCTCACCAAGTAGGCAGGGAGCTGAACAGATGGCAACACCAGGCATCACTAGACCTTGCTTATAGAGATGATCTTTATCACTTGCATAAGATTAGAAAATAACTCTCCTATGAAATACAACATTCTGAGGGTGAGACAGAAACTTTTTGTTTGTTTGTTTCCCATGGAATCGAAGATTTTGAACTGCCCACCATGATAATTAAGATCTCATACAGAGACAGCTCATTTCTGCTAATTTGCTGGTGGCTACCTTGGGTTTGGTTTCTTTGTAGGCAGGGTGTTCTTTGGGAAAAGATTATCTTGAACTGCACATACACCTTCATCTTATCCATAAAAAAGACAAGTTTAGAGCATGCTTAGTGTGCCCAGCCACAACACATGTGACAGCATTTATAGGGAGCAAATCTCTTAGTCACAGAAGGCAAACCATGGCTGGTTCAGGCCCTTTTTGAAATTATAAAATTGCTTCTCTCTCCAACCAAAGCACTTTTTCCCACTCTATGTTTCATACAAAGCTTCCCTCTTCCTGCCTGTTTATCCCATCCTGCCATATGTTCCAAAGAAGAAAGGTTTTAATTACAGCAGTCACCAAAGCACTTCCCTGCCTACAGAGCACAGCATAGCCTTTTCAGAAAAAAATAATTGGATTTATTGCTATTGTCATTAACAGCTAAAAACTCCATTTGTGAGCTCTAAGTGAAGTGTTGCACACAGAGGACAAGAAAATTCATTCAGTTCTACAGAATGGAAAAGAGAAGCACTGAAGGTTTGTGTGCTTGTTTTTTTCCTTTGACTTAGCATGCCACCATGCAAATGGTCAAACAGCAACACAGAGCAATTTTTAGTAGCAATTTTCAAACAATGAGGCAAATAAATGCTGGATATGGTTCAGCTGATGCCACAGAGGAAGGGGGGAAAAGAAAGCACAAGCACTTAAAGTTTAAAAACTTATCCCTCACATAAACATTAGAAAAGTCAAATAAGACCACAGACTGGAGCAGAGCTTCTCAAATCTGGTCTGGCACCAAGATGCTGCTTCTAGCCAGTTGGATGTACCTTAAAGGAAAAAAAAATCCTTCTGGGGTAACTCCTGCAACATAAGAAGGTTGGAAATGTTTTCTGTGCTGCAGAACTTTAGACCAGGGCAAATCTTGCATTCATTTTTGACAATAACTCTGAGGTTTAATGCCCTTGAATCAGGGGAAGCACACAAAGCTGAGGGATGGTGATTTTCCTATAACAGCACAGGGCTGGAGGGCACAACCACTGCATTCCCTGAATAAGGAAATTCTTAACCAAGTTGAAGATGCAGTACATGCCTGAGTTTGCCTTCAGGCTATTTTTACACTGGGAATTGTTGAAGTGCACGTATCTGGCCTGAGTAAGGCATGAAATTATTAAAATACACTGAAAGTCAATAAAGCACAGGCAAAGAAACAAAGACAGTCCTCCTGGGAGGGGAAGCACAGAAAAGATGTTTGAGTCCACAAGAGAAGACACATCTACAGTTCTCTCTTTACTCAGAAACAACAGTGAGTGACATCTGCAAAAGTCACTTCCTGGCAGAATAAAAGACCTGGAATCAGCTTTGAATGTTTGAGTTTTTTCCATTAGCTCCTCTTCAAACACTAACTCCAATCCTACTTACCTTACACAGCAGCAGTCTTGACAAACCAACAAAAGCCTAGCACCCCATCAATCCAGAGACAAGGCCCAGATAAAACCTCTTCATTCTCATTATCTTAATCAGCAAAGAGGCTCTATTAGTGTTTTTGGGTTTCTTTCATATCCATGTCCCCTCATAACTCCACTGCTGTTTCTGTTTATCTACTCCCAGAAAAGCCACTCTGGAGCCACAGGAAATTCATCCATCTCCTCTGGGAGAAAAATCCTCTTTGAATAAGCCCCAGGTGCTGCCAGCCAGCCACTCAACAGCACAGGAAACCTCTGCCAGCACCACATTTTTTGCAGTCAGTGCCCTCTGAAAGCCCAGCCATGCACAAGGGATGCTCAGCACACCCAGACATTTCATCATCACAGGTAAACCTCCCAGGACAGCTACATCTTGGATCTGGCTGGATTTAAGAGAAGGAGTGAGATGTGGCTTTGACTGTGTGACAATGATCTGTGATGAACAATTTGCTTTAAAGGCAGTTTGAGGCCTCTCTTGAGAAAAATTAAGTATAGAAAAATGTTCAGTACAGGAAAACTATCTCTGCTGTTAAAAAAATTTGCTTATTCTTTATCAAGCTGCAGAAGTTCCTGAAATAAATTACATTTTATCTTCCAGCAAAGCTTCTCACTCCAAGGTATGTGAAAATTCTGGAAACTGGTAGTACATTGGACTTGCTGTTCAGCTTAATGAGTGCATGAAAACCACACACATCAGCAGGAGCTGCAGCACAGGAGGAAAGGTGAGGGTGAGAGACAATCCATATTTCAGGGGCACTTTGCTGAAAGGTCAAATTACTGCTTCAGTGCTTAATGGTATTTTCTAAATGAAAAGTAGTAAACACTATGAAAATGCTACATAATTTATTTTTAAGGTTTATTTCCTGGAGAACAAGAAAGTATTTCCTAAAAACAAAATCAAAATATCTACTTCACATGCAATCTCTCAGACCAAATTAATTTTCCTCACCCTTGGTTGAACAATACTAGGCTATCAAGGCTGTGCAATAAAACCCCACATGATAAATTGGAAATTACAGCAAGCAAAAGAAAATAAAAATCCCAACCTAGGCTGGAGAATATCCTAGCTGAAAAAAACAGGTTCCATCTCTGTATTCATGAGAGAGAGCAGCAATAAATCACGTTTAGAAGTTAACCTCAATCATGCTGAAATAATGAAAGTCTCTAATGGTTTACAGGCAGGACATGGAAAGAGAAAGCCAGAGCAAGAGAAGGCACATGGCTCCTCACCCCAACAGCCCCTGAATTATGTGCTTCAGTGGAGGAAGTGACATGTGTGTATTTTACTCCACTGTTGTTTTCACAACCCATTTTACCATCCCATTGAATTACACCTTTATAGGGCCTGGACTGTTTTGCAGCTGCAGCACTTTATTTAAAAATAACTTGACCTTCCAGACCTCTGATGGGAATGATGCTTAGAGCTGCCTCCACTATCACAAAGCACAACTAAGAGAAGTCATTTCCTTATAAAACTCAGCATTAAAAAACCCTGTTAAAGAAAAATGCATAAACACATGTAACAAAAATTGACTGTGGTTTTAGGTTTCAGTGATAAGATCAGTATTGCAAGATGGTGTAGCTTATAACAGATGTAGCTTATGCATTTTGCTGCATTGTTGGACAGCAAAGAAATAGTCATGGCTAAATTTCCTTAAGCAGGGGTATGTAATAAAGAAGAAACCAGCCTATTTTCTACTTTTGGTTCTAATGTCTTGGACTTGCTTACAACACCTGAGGGAGAGGCTAGTGAATATAATACAAAAAACCATGACAAACCAGTTTTGCATTTGCTTCTTGATGCAAAGAAAGATTATCTCTTCAGTTCACTCTGAGTTATTGCCAGGATTCTTAATGAAATGACAATAGGGATGAAAACACTCTCCAATATATTTGCAACCTTGCAACTGGAAAGCAAGGAGCTATCCTGTCCTTAAATAGGGGATCATGGCTCTTTCTGCCTCAAGGCAGGGTTACAGAGGCTGTAGCAGGGGTTATTCTGACTGTGCAAAGGATCAGTATTATTATAAATTACATAGTCACTGGCTTTTATTATTATACAGGCTTTTGCAAATTATTTTGATATAATGTTTGAAATCACCCTTTAGCAGCTTCTGATATAGTATAATTTGTCAGCCTTGTTTTTCCAGTGTAGATTTTATCGTGTGATAAATGTATTATAGCTTAGGCTCTTGCAAAACATCAAAATAGAGACTATGTGCTATGTATTACAACAATCACTGTTTCTGATGCCTTCATTTGTGTAGCTCACAATAGTGAGAATAACTCACATAATGTTGATTTAATGTACCTGTGGAGTATCTTATCTGTATGATAAGATAACATTGAAAAGAACCAGGAAAACAAACATGGAAAGAAAGAATGCAAAGAGGAATTTACCACTGACCCTCTGGTTGTCAAGAATGTTTGAATCACAGACCAGAGAGCCTCAGGAGGACATCACATATAAAAACTTCATCTGCAGTTTGGCATGTACTTTNCCAAAACACAGACCAGAGAGCCTCAGGAGGACATAACACATATAAACTTCATCTGCAGTTTGGCATGTACTTCAAGAAGACAGGTCAAGCAAAGGAATTCCTGGAACATACAAACTCCAAGGAATGTTTGAATATGTATAATCTTCATGAATATACATTTAATGTAAAGAATAATATGCATGTAATATGCATTAATGTAAAGATAAAGTACATAAGAAAATTGTTTTAAACTAACTGTTGTGCCTCTAGCAGTTTGCCAAGCACCCAGCACTGTTTATTATCCCTTTTATCTCTTACTAAACTTTTACAAATTTTAAAGAGTGAGCCTTGTTTCTCACAATATCTTTGGTATTTCTGAATGCAGCTAAGAACAAAAACATAGACTGTGGTAGGGGAACTCAGCATTTCATTTTGCAACATGCAATTAGTGGGTATGAAAAGGAAACATGATTCCCCAAAGTATATGGCAAAAGAATGATTAATTTACACAAATGTTGCTGAAGCTGAGCTGGTGGCTGATTTGCCTTGCCTTTCTGATAGCTGCAGTGAGAAGCTAGGTAAATAGCATGCAGTGAATTCCTGAAAATTGGTCCTTAGCTCACCCAGGCAATCCACAGCCTGAACTCAGCACAAGGCAGGTGGTGCAGCTGCCCTGTGTTAGAGCTGACCACAAAATAAGAGTTCATTACTCTTGATAACACACTGAAGGTGGAGGCTTTCTAAACAGAAACTGCACCAAGACTGTGCAGTTCTCATTTTAAGCTTAAACACCCACCTAGTTTCATTTTTTCGTTCCTAATACTCTAAAATTTTTCATTTTTTAAACTTCAAAACATGCACTGTCATTACTTCTTTCCCTTGAAGATGTTAATACAATCTCAAGTAGACTAACAATAAAGAAGCGTTGTTAAATTCTATTAGCAATTTAAGGTTCAATTTCACTTATAGCCAATAAAATAATGTATTTTAAAATAGTTATGGAAGTTATGAGGCTGGCATAAAGCTCCATCTCACCACAGATTTGGCTGGAAGAAATTAGGTAGGTTTAGAGGAAGAGCAAGTCATAGATTCTAGAGGGCAAGAGAGGTGGCAATGAAAAACAATAACTGGCTTTTTAAAAGCCAATTTTAAGATGGATAAAAACATTAAAATGCAAAAAGAACACATGAAAGCTGTCAAGGGGCTGACTTCAAATCACCACTGACATTTATAGAGCACTGGCAAACCAAGTTGCATGAAAAGCAGCTCTACATCCTAACCTCCAAAACTAAAATATTCTGATGATGACTCAAAGATCTTCAATAAAATTAATATCAAGAACACACCAATCATATAAACATACATCTCTAGCTGTGTCTTATCTGCTTAGCAACTTACTGTGCAGTAAAATGGCAATGGGAATTGCTGCCAAAGGTGAGCTCCAGCTCTACAAAGTGTCTATGAACAACTTGCAAAGGGGCCTGCAGATTCAGTCCTTCTTCCTCATTGCATTTATGTCTTGGATAACAAACCAAGGACATCATTTTCCCCTCACATTTGTGAAGCATACCATGGAAGTGACTTTAGTAAACCTTGTTGCTGACTTGATATAGACCAAAATATCAAAGTTTCCCTTTAATGTACTTCTATTTATTTGACAGCCAACCCTCATCCATACTTTTTTTTTTTAATTATTTACTTTTTTCTTCCCTGCTTTTCTCATGTGTCACTCTGTGTGCCTCATCTGGGAAGGGCAGATAGTCATGGCATGTGAGAGAAGCTGTTTGTGGAAGACACTTTCCTTCCTCCACGCTGACCCAGAATTTTGCCCTTGCCACTTTAATCACATCCAGCTACTGAGCAAAGCAGCAGAATCCTGCATCTTCTCACTGCTGTTGTGTCATCACTTCCCTCAGGAAAACAAGACACGAGGGATCCCAAAAAACAAAAGCAAAAAAACTTTGTACCATGAGCCAAACCTCACAGTGTGGCATTAGGTAAGAGCACTGCCTGTGGATCCCCTTTTTGTGACCAGGTGTGCAGGGCTGGTGGGAAATGACCCATTTTTAACCCACCTCACTCTGAGCTGACACTGTAATGCCACAGCCACTCTCCAGCAGAGTTCACTGCAATGTCAGAGCAGACAGCCCAACCATTTCACTGAAGTGAAAAATCCCAGCTCTAAGATGATGCCTTCAAGGCACATTTAACTGAAAGAGCCAACCCACTCTGCTTCAAGAGAGGAAAGGCTACACAGGCAGAATGAATGAGCAGTGAAGGCAAAACGTGCATTCATATCTAGTCCTACCTATTTGATGGGGTTTTTTTTTAACAATAACATCATAGAAGCAGACAAGCTCTGATTATGTATGAGCGTGTGCACGTACACATCTAAAACATTTGCCAGCAAAAGTGCATTTCTCTCAATCCTGAAGCTTAAGAGTGGATTTGACCATCACAATGAAAGGATGATAGCACTGTCTGACCTCTGCCTGACTTGCTGCCCACCTCCTGGATGCTGACTGGCACTGACTGTTGGGAATAACTAAAAATAACCAGTCATATATTGTGTCATATATTGCAATAAGGGCAAAGGGAGAAAGAGAGATGGCACATTTGAGGCTCTTGCTGTTCACCCTTCTGTCACCTCCCTCTGATAAATTTTCCCCTTGAGAACAGGGTTTGTTGTAGAAAGCACAATTAGTACAGATGATGGGAGCCAAGAACTTATTAATGATTTCATACCAATGACAAACTGGTAATGAGTTTGAGGTTTTGAGGCAGAAGTGGGGAACTGAAGAGAAGAACCTGCCCCACAGAGGACCATATTTAAGGATAGCCTCAAGCTGCCACACAGAACAGCCTTCAGTTTTGTAAGGTCTACTCTGAAAAACCCAAATGAGAAAATACCAGCATACAGAGCACAAAAACAGAAACCCCAAAGATGCTGACTTTCCTCATATTTTCCAGGGTTTCATAGGTTTTGATTCTACACTGTTTCTTTCTCTTTTCTTGGTGGAGGATTTTTGCCAAAAATCTCTTTAGTAATTGCTTGCAATCTAAAGGCATAATTTAGATGTGTTTTGCTCCACCTCACTCTGATTGCACCTCACAAACCATGCACTCCTGGGGTCAGGTCACAGGCAATGCTCCATGTCCTGGCAGCCAAGACATATCCCCAGGAAAAGGCAAATCCCATTTCCCAAAACTACCTATCAAATCTCAGGAGAAGCCCTTACAAATAAATCAGTATTGATTAAAAGACAAGGAAAAAAAAAATAGATTGAAATTAAATGTGGGTTTTGAACAAATAAGAGCAGATGTTGAAGCTCAAGCACTTTTGGCTGATAATTATTGTCCATGTGTCATTAGCACCCATGAGTTTTCCTAAGGTCCAAGTAACTAATCACAGCTCCAGTAGAGATCATTAAGTTTTTCAGGTTTTTTTGGTAGATCTCATCTCTGGGCCAATGACCAGTCAGTGCCATCCATTCTGTACTGCTTAAAAGGAGTCAAAAAGTTTAGGAGGAAGGAAAGCAGGCAGTGATGCATCAATATGCAGGGGAGAGGAGAAAATCAACAACAGAAGATACAATCATGCAGGGCTACAGTGCATGTGTGGATTCCCAGGAGAGGAGAAATGTGACCACACTGCTTGTGTACTGATGGCTGGGAATAAATCCAGATCCCTGTCCTGTAATCCCAGTGAGAACCCAATGAGTACTGAAGGCATAAAACATTCAGTAATTGCTAGGCACATTCTAAAATGGAATGACTTGGAAAAACAACATTAGTCTCTCAGGGAAGCTTTAACTATCTTTTTTTTTTAACTGAAAATTGTTCAGGATATTAAAAAAAAAAAAAATCAAAAGAAATTAAATGGAATAGGGGCAACAAACTTACCCTCATTCATTGCTTAATATTCTTAATCAATGACACATCACCACAACTGATGCCCCTATTTGCTTATGCACTCAGGCTGTGGGGACTTTCAGCAAAAATCTCTCCTTTTCCTTATGCCTTTATTTTATCTGGAAGGCTTCTTAAGCTTTTTGACTCAAGTTTCAGAAAGTCTGGCACCCAGGGTATTCTTCCTTTCCCACTTAATCCCAGGCAAATGAATGAAGTCACAAGGTACAAGTCAACACAGCCCCTGGACTCCTGCTCCTGAGAGTCCTGATCACATTGCAAGGATTCTGTAAAAACTGGCAGAGCAGCGAATCCCAGCAATGCCAAAAACCATCTTACTCCACACCACTTGAATAGACAAGAGCCCAAGTTATTTTTAACCAGCAAATTAATACTGAAAAGAATGAGTCAGCACAAGAAGTTCTTAAGAGGGCTTCCTCATCTAGAAACAAAAGCAAGGCAGAAAAGTTATGAGTTTTTAAAATGTAGAGGTCACAAGGAAAAACAAAATAATGTTTTGACGAGTTCAGAGAGCTGCTAGCCCAATATCCAAGCAGCCACTGCTGTGTGATATCTGAAAAACAGGGATAATACAGGAAGATGCTTTCCCGAGCATCCCCTACCAGCCCTGGGCACTGGGACTGGATCTTCAGGTACCACTTCTACTGATATCCCAATCCCCCATGAAATTTGCCTCACTCTTCTTTAAACCAAGGTAAAACCTCTGGCTTCCAGAGCTGTCATCTCAGCACGTGCTCACTCAACACCCTGCACAAAGGGGGACCCAAAGAGCTTGGAAACAGCCCCTCAGCACAAAGAAGGGGTCATTCTTTCAAAGAACTTATGTAAGCCCCAGCACTGCCAGATCCTGATTTGATTAATTACTGCCCAAGGATTACCAAGGGCAGCTGAAAGTGCACCCTCTTTCATTTTCTATTTGAGGCCCCTTTTCTGAAAGAAGGACCTGGGAATTTGAGTATTTTTAATAAGGCACTCTGTATTTATGCAACAGTCCCTTGGTTATGCCCCATTATCCCACTTGGCCTTTTTTTGACCTCCCTAGTGTCCATTGTTTGACTCTGCTATTCCCAGCAGAGCTAAATGCCTGAACCTTGCCAAAGAAAACAGTGTCACGAATGTGTCAAATCCCAAATTTGTATCCAAAATCTTTGTTTGGGCTCATTAACAGGAAGCACAACCACTCAAAGATGCTTTTGGTGGCTTGCAAGTATATTTGAGGGTAAGAATAGCAAAACGACAAGCCAGTTACCCTAAGAAAACAGTGCCACAGCAAAATGTATTTATCCTGAACTCTTGACCTTCCTATTCTATTCCAGTTGGTGCCTATGAGGAGTATGAACTTGGAAACACAACCATCTTATGAGTGATGAGAGCAATTCAGGATTATAAAGAACATTTCAGGGAACAAAAAGGTGAATCTTACCATAGCCACCTTTGGTTTCACCTGAGCAGTTTGTCAGCAAAATCGTGAAGCAAGAACCCAAAGAAAGCATTTGGTGGTAACCAAGTCAGAAGATGGAGCTGAATGGCAGATTTGTAATTAAATCTTTATCTGTTAATAGGAAGACTCAGAAGCAGTCGACAGTGGTCTTGCTGCCTTTACTCAAAGCTCTTTCTCTCACAGAGAGACAGCATCAGTCTATTAGCATACCCATTAATTTCACAGCATGAAGAGAGATTTGGTAGGATTACAAGTCACAGCTTGCTGTATTTTTCTGTCTCCAAGACAATGAAAATAATTTTGTTTCTTTTCAAAAGTCCTGTGAACAGAGAAAGTATGTGTACAGTGTAGAGGAAACCATTTAACAAGCTTCTGGACTAAGCTCAATCTGAAATTTTTCCTGAAATCAGAAAAAAACAACGTATTTTTAGCAATTTTTGCTGCCTCTTAAGGCAAAAACATCAATCATTAAAACTATCAGCAAAGGAGGGAAGAACATTTATGAAGGTGGTCTGGCAGAATCTCCCTATAACCGGCTTTTCTAAACACAGGAGAGAAAATAAAAACACCTCTCAGTGGGAAAAATAACACTTTTATATTATAAGCCTAACTTAGAGCTGGTTCTAACCAGTTTACAGTAACGTGCAAAACAAAGGAATGTAAATATTGCCAGCTCTACTGATTATGCTACAAATGCCCTAAACTGAGATGTGAGCACTCTCCTGACAGGAGGAGCAGTTCTGCCATCTCTCTATCACACCCAGCTCCACTTTCTCAGACACCTCTGACACCCACAGTCATGTCCATGGGCTGCTCTAGCATCTCACCTACAGCTTCTTTCCAAAAAGCAGTGCTTACACCAAGATCCCCCAGCTGCTCTTTGTAGGACTTGTGCTCCAGACCCTTCACCAGCTCCACTGCCCTTCTCTGAACACGCTCGAGCTCCTCTGTGTCCTTCTTGTCATGTCTCTCATGTCACAAAACTGGACACAGGGATCGAGCTGTGGCCTCCAGTGCTGAGTACAGAGGGACCATCACTGCCCTGGTCCTGCTGGCCACACTATTGCTGCTACAAGCCAGGTGCCATTGGCCTTTTTGGCCACCTGGCTCATGTTCAGCTGCCATCAAACCAGCACCCCCAGGTCCTTTTCCACCAGGCAGCTTTCCAGCCACTGTCTTCCAAGCCTGTAGTGATACATGGGGTTGCTATGGCCCAAGTGCAGGACTTGGCCTTGGTGAACCTCATTCCATTGTCCTCAGCCCATCCATCCCTCTGCAGAGCCTTCCTGCCCTCCAACAGATCAACATTTCTGCCCAGCCAGTTCTGGCTGAGGGTGCACTTGATCCCCTTGTCCAGGTCATGATACAAGGACATTGCTGCAAGTGTCACCTTAATATCAGCAAGCAGACAAATATTTGTAATGCAAGCTGTCTTCAACTGGCACAGATGCCAGAGCAAACTTCCATTCTGGAGTAGTTTAAGTGGGATAAGGCTGGGGATGCAGACACTGGAAAGCACAGGACAACACCACAAGGGAGGAGATGAGATCATGTAAGGATCCTGCACAATCAGAGTCAACACTGTTGCCCGAAACAGAAACCCAAACCAACAGAGTGTCAGTTTAAGCAGTGCTTTATTGGAGGCCCCGGGAACCTGAGGACTATCGTCCCAAGTCAGGATTCCAAAGGCCCTCAGAATTCGTCCAGTTTTTATACTGTTTAACAAACATGAATACATGCAAAACCGAACATAATCAAAGCCACAAAATACCTCAAATATTACGTGGATGACAATTGATTATAATCTCTATAACTATAAATCTACCACAATGTTTAACTTCGAGATACTACATACCCAGTTTCCACAATTAAGCCCCTGTTCCCATTATCAGTTACGTCTATGCTCTATACACCTGACTAGGCCTTTTGATCTATTGTTTCTCTTCAGCACATTCCGACCCCAAACCACTCTGTCGTTTTAGCTTTCTCGAGGCCTACTTTCTTTTTCATCCTTAGCTTAACTACTACTAAAATTTTCAGTATTTGCAACAACACTGCACTCACTTAAATCACTTCAGTGTCTGGGGTGAACACCAGAGCCCAGTCACAGGCTCCCTATCCTACACATGAAGGAAACTACACAACTACTAGAAAAGCAAGCTAACAAAAGTGAAGAGAGTTCATTAGCTTTGTCACTACAGCCAAGCAGCTACAAGGTTTTCCAAAAGAAATGTATTTTTTAACATTTATAATAAATGAGGGCAATTTATACACTGTTAGAGAAGGTTACAGGATCTAATAACCATAATGGTCTCTCCATACAGAGAGGCCACCATCATAAACTGTGTGATGCCTAACAAGAAGATTTTGTAAATCTAGTCTCTGACTGCTAAATTATTATATTTCTGGACTCAGTTTTAAAATCTATATCATTTTGGATTAAACAACCTACATTCCCTACCTGAGGTTGTGGTGGGAGAGAAAAATCTAACAGCTTTCCAAAACTTGTATTTAGTTAGGTGATAGTTAATAAGATTCCAATCCAACACTCTAGAGATTTTTATTACATCAAAAATAAAGCTGGTGGTGTTTTATTCTTTTAATCCTTTCAACATGAAGTAGAAAGCTATCTATGTACAGAGATTCCTGGTTCATTATTCCCCATCAGGGTGAAGCACATGATCATGTTCTTAAAAAGCCACCTTTTTCAAAATATGGGTCTTCAAATCAGTTTGTTTGTTTTTGCAATCTAAGATGTATAATTCTCTAGAGACCTGAGCCTGATACATCCCCTTTTATAGCAAGGGAGATCCAGGTCAAGCTGCCCTGCAGACATCAGCCCTGACTGTAAGGCAGATACTTGCTAAAATGTATGAATTTTTAAACTCCAGTGCTGTGGAATTCCCAGGATTGCTAAAAGTCATCAGCATTCATGTGAGTGTATTCTGATGGCTCACAAAATGCTCATACACATCCACATGACTATGGATTTCTGTGCAAACTCACAGAGCAGAATGAATTCAGCAGATAACTCCCACAACAGGCTGGAGAGGGGAGGAGCAAGGAGTGTATTATTTAGGAATGTGAGACCAATAACAGGGGTCATTTTTTGAAAACCTACCTATCAGTCTTCAGCATCCTAAGCGGATGAGTGCACGGTGGATCTATCATAGAATTGTGTCATGCATGCAAAAACACTATTCCCATCACCACACAGCAGTTATTCAAACTTTTATATTAAGACTGAAGGTGAAAGGAATTGTTTGTTTAGTTTATAAGAGGTCTTATTAAGGCCTGAAAAACAGCTATAAACAATGTTTTTTCTTGAGAGGAAGATGCAGTGGGAAGGGAGGGGAAAAGACAGGATACAATCAGGTAACTTATGCCCAGAATCCACCCACCCATCTTTACATGTCTCAGTACAGAGGCCCACATGAAGATGATCTTTTTTCTTTCATTTTTTCCTCTAATTAGATTTCCAGATTTGCTGTCTAAAAAGACAAATTGCTTCCTCATTGTAGCAATCCACCCACAGCAGCATCTAATTCTGGCTTTACCCCAAAATACACCAGACACTTCATACTTTTTTTCCTCACCTTTGTAGCTGTCAAGATTTGGAGTAAGTTTAGTCTGCTTTTCCCTACTTGCAGGAGGCAGAGCCAAGCAGACAAAATTCACACACACTTACAGGAGAAGAACATGTCCTTTCATCAGGCACTTGGACATCACAGCCATAGGACTGAGGGGTACCAGGCTGGGCACAAGAGTGAGACTCCCTTGAGCACAAGGTGAAACACCAGCACAACTTGGGGTGAAAAGATCACAAAGAGCCTGAAGCAGGTGCCAATCACCCTCTCTTATTATTATTCAATTAATTAATCATAATAGCACGTGGTGCAATGAACTAAATGCACCAATCCCATTTATGCTTAAGTACATTGATTGTAGTAACACAAAAATGTTCTACACACTAAAGGACTTGATATTTGGGGTACAGCATAATCTAAATAATAACAATCAGTTTATCAGCCTGATTTTTATTCAGTTCCTTTATTGCACTTTAACTACTATGGCTGGTTTCTATTTAGCATTAGGGCAGGAAATAATTGCAGGTGGCTTCACACTAGGGGTTACTATTATCTCCAAGGAAATGAGGACAATCAATATTCCAGGCAGGACAGGTACTGCAACTGCCTCCTGAACAAATTGCAGATCAATAACCATGACAGAAAATGGAAGGGAGATTTGCATTTGAAGGAATCCCAAGGAGACCCCAGAGGAAAAGAATGGAGTACAAAGAAAAATATGTATTTTTTTCTAACTTGGTTGCTCCTTTGTGTCTGAATCCCAAGTCATCAGGACCTGTGATCTAAACCAAACAGGTATGCCAGTCAGCAGCTGATTGCGTGCCACCAAGATTTTAGGGTAGGATTTTAGGACAAGTAGATTAAAAATATATATAATTTGATTTTCTTTTGTTAACCACTGCAACAGCAATTAAAATCACATACTTTAATTGGANTAGGGTAGGATTTTAGGAAAAGTAGATTAAAAAAAATATATATATTTGATTTTCTTTTGTTAACCACTGCAACAGCAATTATAATCACATATTTTCATTGGAGTATGTGAACAACTGTCTACTTCTTGTATTGTATTCTATGTGTGTATTTCTTTCTGAAACCTGATCTGTATTATGGGCAAGTGCAGTACAACCATGAAATAAAATTGTTCAGTTCCAAGGTTTCTGTAGGCTAGAAGGATGCTGTTCCATTCAGCTACAGAAAACATGGTAACTGTTAATATTAACAAATTAACACATTAAGTAATCACTTTCCAGAATCAGAAAACATCACCTTCAGCAGCTGGGCAGTGGGGAAACCCCTATTCTAAGCATTTCCAGGGAATGCAGGGAAGATGTGGGCTCATTTCCAAATGCTGCCTTCCCCTGCATGCAGCTGTTCTGCTGCATTCTGTGACTTACAGACTCCAAAGGGAAAAAAGGTAATTTATTAAACATTACTAAATTCTCCACCAAAATTATTCAATGTCTCATATGGTCAATAACTACATCTGACTTCCTTACTCTTACCTGTTTTCTAAACATGAGCGCACATTTTAATTTTGCTGTAGAAGAAAACCAGCAAAAGCTTCATTTAATTCCAGGCAGCCCAGAGTATGTGAGAAATTATGTAAATGCTGAGAAAGAGCTGCTTAAACACCAGAAGCAAACAGAAAAAGTGTTTATGTAAAATTCAGTACTATAAAATACAATGCAAAATTCTAAGGGTGCTTAGGAAATTACAGCTTCTTGAATTTGGGTTTTATTGTATTTGTAAGGTGGGGTTGTTGATTAAAAACAAAAAAAGTTATATTTTGTCCTTTCTAGCCTTCTCAGGCCATGGAAGATCACAGGCAGGGAGGTGAGCATTTTCATTTCCTGTAATATTTTGTACATTCAGAGCCGCGTCACCCACAATACTTAAGGAAATTTAGCCCCATTTACCTCTTTCAAGTCTTGGACAATAGCAGTGAGCCTCTCATTCTCTGCCTGAACGTTGGTGACCACAGCCCTGCTCTGTTTGAGCTCGTTCTGCATCTCCAAAATCTTGCCAAGGTAGTAGGCTTCCTTGGATGCAGACTCCTGGAGAAGAGTCTCTTCCCGCGTCTCGCCATCCTCGGCCACTTTGCGGTGAACGGAGAAGGACTGGCCAAAAGCCTGCCAGGGGAAAGCAGAGCACAGTAAAAACCTACTGAACAATTATCAACAGTGCTGAGCAGCTGCAGAGCCAGCAGCAATGGGATAGACCTGCAAATCCCAACCCCTGACCTGTCAAACCTTGTCCTAGCGGCTGAGGGCCACCAGCCCACCCAGCGGAAATGAAGCATCCCGAGGCTGCAGGCTGGATTTGTGGCCCCCATCCAGCCAACCTCCACTGAGATCAAGATGGTGCTCTGCTAACTGGCCATTAATCAGTCCAGTGTTTAACCCTCCTGCATGAGGCCAGCCCATAATTCATCAGCTCCTTTCTTCTCTGGTTCCACAAAATAAATGCGTGGTTTGTTTGGGTTTAAAGAGCATAAAGAGCTGATAAATCTCACCAAATTGCTTTCCATTTCCAACAACCTTTTATTACAGGAGCTCATCTCCTGGTATGGAAAAATGTTCCCATAACCTGGAAGAAAAATAAATGAGCTGAGAACCAAGCAATGGCCATCTACACCTCTGGTATGACAGACTGTATAATCCCCTTCATTTCATTTATTCTCAGTATTTGTTGCTTCTGTTGGATATTTAACTGTCTGAGAAGTGTTTAAACAAAGATAATTTCAGTGCTTGTCTTCTTGTTACTGGCTTACACTGATCAATTTAATAAGACTGTATTTCTCAGTGGCAGTTTCTGATATTTTTGACAGCTCTGGAGCATCCTGGAAGAAAGCAAAGTACAAGCCATGACAGTAGACATGATGGAGATATCATTTAACTATGAAAAACCCAGCAATAATACCATAATATAAAATATAATGTAATAAAATAATAGACAAAAATTTAAAAGTAGCACTAAAATAAGAAGTGAAATAAAAGTAAAATCTGATTTGAGTGTATTACCTTTTAAAAAAAGACACTTAGTTGAAAATGACATGACCTGATTCTGGAGAAAGACAAAAGAGAGCTTCTAATGTGAAGAATATTTGGCCTAACACAGGAAGAAGTTATCTCAGGTATCTTAAATCTAGTTGAACACATCCAAAAGATTACAATTTTTATTTTTTTTCTCCTAATACATGAGAGAAATTCAAGTCATGGCAACATGCTATTTCAGTGAAAAATTATCCCTAAAAGCCTCATTTCTACCCAGTTCCATAAAACCACAGCACACATTGGTACCCACTGTAAGCTGTGGCCTCCTTTGCCTCCCCATTGATAAGACTTGACAAATTAAATCCATTGTTTTACTGCTGCTATTTAAAGCCTTTCAGAAAATCACTGGCACTAGGACTGAAGCCTCTTAGAAACTTCAAAGTAAAACTCTCTTCAAAAACTTCTCAGCTTTTAAGTCTACTTTGCTTGGAGAATCCTGTGAACTCAGCATTAAAGGATTCTAAAAATACTCAATAATGTATTAACCCAGCTGTCTTCTCAAAAAGCTCTAAGTTACTGAAATAGCAAGCATCAGCAGCTTGCCAAATAGGATTTTCCAAATTGCAAGAAATTCAATTTAATGAAACTTAAGCACTGATATCTGTGCATCTAAGACAACAGTTTCAGGAACATGGCTAATAAATTCTCTTCCCCTACACACTTACATTCAATGGCTCACCCTTCCTAGTTTGAGACTGAGCAAAAAGCACCAGTCAAAGACCCTACAAGAAAAATGTAAAGGCCACTTATCCAGGGGTAAAATCACAACACAGCAGAAGAGCAGGTAGGACTTGCAGGGATGGAGAAGCTCATGAATAAATGTTACCTGGAGCCCTCTCTACCAAAGAACTGCAGTTAAACAGCAGCACACAGTGATGACAGCCTTCCAGATGCATACCAGGTTTTCCTTAATGTACTTGGAAATTGCATTTTTAGCATGTGTGATGTTTGAGAACAGCTATGAATATAGATTTTGGGGAGGACACATAGCATAGTGGAAAATTACTGTGTACCCCACATTTTCTTGTACCTATGACTACAGAAAATCAGCTTTTTTTCTTTCCTGTGAAACAGATTTAATTGTTATGGTTTTTTTCCTATGAAACCAATTGTCACTGTATGACAGAATGGGTCAGGTTGGGAGGCACCACAGTGGGTGATCTGGTCCAACCTCCCTGCTCAAGCAGGGCCATCCCTGAGCACATGGCACAGGATTGCATCCTGATAGTTCTTGAAGAGGTCCAGTGAGGGAGATTCTGTGAACTCTGGGCAATCTGTCCCAGTGCTAAGTCACCTGTATAGTAAAGAATTTCTTCCTTATTTCTTTGATGGCCAAGCCTGTCCCAACTCATCCATATCACAACATTTAACTTCTTGCTTAAGCTGCTATCAGGATGTTAAAAATCAGGGGAAGGAAAGCAAGCAAGCACAGTTCACTTTTGATATTGATGGCAATTATGCAGATCAATGCAACAAGGAGACAAACATGAAATACCTTTTAATCATATACAAGTAAAAATATTTCAAGTAACTGTGCTGGAGTGGTGATGACCTAGACTGCAAGTTAAAGAAGTCCACTTGCATTTGGGTCACATGTTGGATACAAACTGGCTTGCTGCATAGATCTTATGGTACTGTACAGGAGGGAACACCAGCCTGTCCCTGAAGCCTGAGTGGAGAAACAGCTTTCCTGTGACATGACACCAAGGGAGAGGAAAAACTATGCAAAAGCAAAGCAGATGTCCCCTACATTCACCACTGAATAAGATCTTGGTATTTTTATAGAATGGTCTCAAGTATTCTGAGTAGATGTTGCACTATGCTGAGCAATTATATCAGTTAATTACCACTGTTCTTCTCACCATGGTGCTGCTTGGTGGGACTCCTCACTAAAACAACTTAGAAATGACCATTGGGCCCTTGTTGGCTCTGGGTTTCAACAATCACAGCGTGGGGCTTTTCTGACACCTTCCAGATTCAAGTTTGGACCCAGGAGGGGCTGTGTAGCCCTTCAGGGCTTCTGTGTCCTTCAGACATCTCCTCCCAGAGTAGGTACAATAGCTTAAATCAGCTACAAAGACTGAGGCAAGTTTACTGCTTCAACAAAAACTGTCCTAACTGACAGCAGTCAGATTTTCACCTTACACTGGTCCCATCAATTGCCTCAAGAT